>JASCIP010000061.1:16247562-16259439 GCA_034783695.1 Sardinella gibbosa | reverse complement strand
ACTATTATTATTATGATTCGGATATCCTATTAGTCATGCTTGTTTAGAGGAGACTGTTAATTGGAATACACAGTGTTAAGTAGCTGAACAAACAGCACCTTTCTTCTTGTGTAGTTGGAAAAAAGAAGTTTCTGAGGCTCACAGAGCCCTTTGAAATGCATGATAAAAAGACGCCAATGCTGAACTCACTATGGTTTGTCCTAACCTCACGTAGGTAGATCATATACCTGCCTGACACTGTAGCCATCACTGAATCTCTTAGAGCAACTGTAACTGTAGATATCATCACTATATACAGTAATAATGGTCATAAAATCAACAGAACGATTTTTGTGTGAAATATATACGGAGCTGGCACGCAACGTTGTACATATGCCACTAGGTTGTTTTGTATGTTTTTCTTTTTCTATTAAACAATGTTAAATGACTCAACATTCAGGTCTCTGTGGGTCCTTTGTGGTTTAAAGAAAGCTTAAACGGGTCAGTTGATACTGTAGATTAAATAAGACTTGTCATACTCTCTGTCGGAGTAGAATTTCCAACATGGAGATGAAAATTTAAGGAAAAAAAAATGTTCCTGAAAATTAAATAGTTTGTGTAATGTACAATCATTTTTTTTTTTTTGGTCCTTCATTTATTATATTCAACATATGGTTGGTTTGTTGCAAAGAGAAGGTAAAGAATGGTCAACATTATTCCTGTCTTCCTCTCATCCTTCTGTCACGTGCTGGTCAACTCTGGTCAAGTTCACCTCCACGTCCATGAGCCATTTATCTGACAGGTGCTCTGTGGAAGAGTTCCCTTTGTTTCTTGTAACAGATGTTTTATTGGAAAAAAACAAAGTGGAACAAAACAAAACAAAAAAAGGGGCAACTTCAGGAGTGTCTGTGGCCCATTGTTGGCCCCGCGTGCGCTCCATTGAGCCCCCCGTGTGTCACTTGTCAGCACGAGCACCCAGTGTCCCCGGGATCAATACCGCACACAATGTTTGTGTGGTGGGGAGGAGGAGGCATTCGTCCGTTCCTCTGGGCCCGCGTTTTATTGAGTGTTTTTGCGCAGATTTTGGACATGTGGGGGCAGAGACGCAGGCGGGCGGGCGGGCAGGCGGCAGAAGGACTTCACCTCATTATCAACTTCGATCAGCGCCATCCCTCTGATCACCTCTGACTGCTGGGGGTCAGACCCTGCCCTCCTGGGCACTCCGACCCCATGCTGAGCACAGGCTGCTCTGGCCCCCAAGTCCCTAAGCCTGGACAAGACCGGCCCACTGACCATTACCAAAGACAGACATCAATAGCAGCATATTTGTTTATTTTACAAAGTATTGTGTGATTGGTACTGTACGCACAATCAGGTTATATAGGTTATATTCAGGTTATGTGAGGTGAGATAAGTTATACGTCAAAGGGAAGTCATTTACTACCTTTTGTCTTTCAATATAGTTCATCAATAGTTCATACTAGCATAGGGTTAATACCTATGACTTCAAATGGTAAAACGAGTACATTAACTACCACAGAGATACACAGAGAAGTTCTGTTATTGTTTAATTGTACAGTAATAGCAAATGAAGTACATGGGAGTAGCCCCTTTTTTAACAAATAAAACCAGAAAGCCCCTTTCATCTTGACCTTGACACCCACCCCCAAATCCACAGTGCAGCACCACTACCATGTGCACATATTAACACACACCCTGATTATCTCTCATTAGTTCCATGTCTCCAAATTCACACTTCTGTTGCCTCATTACTGAACCGATCCTTGATGTCATCTATTGATTTCCCGTCTTTCTAATCTTGGGCAGAGCTACAGCATATTGCTGTTTGGTTTGAAAGAGATGTTACTGAAGTGTCAGTACTTTTACCTCCTGATAAGATTTGGTTTGTTAGTGAGATTAAACACAGGTAAACAGTACTGACCTTCTAAGCCAGTTAGGATTTTTACAACATTTCTTCCTTGAGGAAAGATGTTCACAAGAACACTCTGTCACTGCAAACAAGTTCAGTTGATGATGTAGTTCTGATGTGAGTCAGGTATAAGATATTTACTGAAGGTCATCAGGTTGTTTAAAGGTCTTGGTCAAGTTTACACCTAGCTTGAGCTTGAAGGTTCTTTCTCTAAAATGTGAAAATATACTTTGTAGAAAGCAGTAACAGTACTTAATGTCTTAGGGAGTGATAAAGTCGATAAACGTTGATTAGTAAGAGGTTGTCCTTCAGTGAATATTAATTTGGTGAGGTGAACTATGAATGGCAATAAACTCACCATTAAGGTTTTTAAAACATAACCTTTGGAACAAGTGATTTGAGATTCCTTATTGACATGTGCCTGCAGCTGCTCAGGAAGCCTGTGCTCAATCAAATTGTTTGGTTTGGAGTATTTTCACTCTACGCAATTGCTGATGAGTTGTGTTATGTATGAGGAATCACCAAAGAAGTGGACTATATGAACTACTATACAGCATCATCATACATATAACAACATATAACTGGTAATCAGAGCCTAATCACAGCCTAACTGGCATGGACCTGCAATGAAACTGGTCTCCGTCTGGAGATGGTGTTTCGTTTGGTCAATACTGAAGTGTGTTTGTTTGAAGAGTCACCCTGAGTGTTAGAGTGAGAGTTTAAGTGCCCCTCAGCGGGATCTCCACCCTTTACCAGAGCGCATGGAGGACCACTGACCGACAGCCCATCTCACCATACCCCTTTGGGTCAAAGGGCAGCTAGCCGCATCGATTCCCCCCCTACATACACACACACACACACACACACACACACACACACACACCCATGAAGGAGTCTTTAGCCCCACAACGAGCCTTTAATGGCCCCCCTGCCCACGTCCCGAACGTTGCAGCGCTGCAAAGCTTCCAATTGTGTTGCCTGGCGATCGATCCAGCCAGTGTCCGAGGGGCCTCGGCTCTAAGCTGCTCTCCTGCAGATAACTGACAACTACAAAGCTCCCCTCTTGACAGGCGCTTGTCAATACAAAGTTCCTCTATTGATAAGTAATTAAAGAAAGAAGGGGGTAAAAAGCTGGTGGCTAACTCAAACATCTGTTAAACAGGAGACATAAACAAAAAAGCGCTCTGGAACTCCTTGCAGGACAAAACGAGCCCCCCCTCTGACCTTCTCTGGCTCCCCTTTAGTTTTTTTTTTTTTTCGTTCTCTTTAACCAATCTAAAGAATATTAAAAGCCACTCTGTTAAAGGCAGAATTGGTGCAGCCTTGGAAGACTGAGCTCTGTTTTCCTTTCTTTTCTTCTTCCATTCTTTTTTTCTCTCTCTCTTGAAAGAACTGGGCTCTGTTCCTTGGTTCTTTTGATGGGCTGCCCTTTTCCATCGGGGTCTTTAAGTCTGTTGCGAACACAACTTTATGCAGTCCCTTACCTCTTTTTTTTAATTTCAGAAATTATTCAGAAAATATTTAGGAATGATCTTGTGTGGTTCAATGTGGCATCAAGTAAAAGTTAAGTGAGCCAACAAAATCATGGAATGGCAGAGTGGTCATTGGCTGCATGTGTGATTACATAAAGCAGATAATAGTAAACTGTCTTCAAACTGAAAAAAATTATATTCTTCAGTTGGAGGCAGGACTGCTAAATCTCTTGACTGATTTTAAACTAAACAAAACTCTTTTTTTCTAGAAAACTCACACAAGGGCCTCAAAATATTTGAACTCTATTACTACTAACAAGATCATTTACCACACAAATTAAATTTATTTACTCAAGTACAAATATGTTCACCCTGAAGGAAACTGAGAAGCTCAGTAGCCAGCATTAGGTTGCTCTTTAAGACGGTATGTGGATTTAGTGAAAACAAAACACCATCTTGGGGGAAGTATGGATGTCACGGAAGGGAGAGTGAGGGCTCAGCAAAGACATCTCTCATTTAGGCTAAACCCACAGTGGTACGCAAGTAGGGGGCCAGGGAGTTGGTGAGTGCTGAGGAGTGTGTGTGTGTGTTTGTGTGTGTGTGTGTGTGTGTGTGTGTGTGTGCGCATTGTTTTGCTCTACCTGTCTCATGGGCGATGTACTGCTTGATTGACTCGTTTATATACTGTATCAGCTGACCGCTAGAGATGTTATGTGTTCAAGGATATCAATCTGTGAAGAGAATACATGACACAACACATGTTAACCCTGCTGTCTTAATAATGCATTAATTATATATTTCATTTTTTATTTTTTTTCACATTGCCAGATTTAATAATTGATGGAATTTTTAGCAGCCTCTCTGTGCGTCTTGTCTAAAAGTAAAAGATTAGTGTTGGGTGACAGGACAAACTGCCCCGCCACCCATCAATCTCCCTTGTAAAGCCCCCAAGGGTGGTTCAGGGTCAGACACCTGCCAAGGTTTATCCAAGTAACTCGGTTATGTTAGTGCCAGCCTGCACAGCGCAACCAATCATCCCTGTCCTGACGCACAGGCACCTGATCGCCATGTCTCGCTGTCAGGACCTCCCAGAGTCCTCAATGCACAGGGTCAGTAGTTTAAGATGACAGACATGAAACCCTTTAGCCTACACTGACTGGCCTTTGTTACGCGCTGGGCTAAAGCATGTGCATGTTAGCTTCAAAGGGGACGTGTATGTGAGGGTGATATTTTGTACTGTATGGAGCAATACAGTTACTAAGTAAATGCAAAAAAGGGACCGAATATTGTTGCTCCTAAGATACTGCTTTGCCTGTTTGACTTGTGTACGGTAGCTTTCTCCTGTCTGTTTTGGTAAACAAAAAAGATGCTGTGTTTTTTAGCCATACACTCGATGTGATTTACCTGATGGATAGAAGGCAAAAGACAATGAAAACAGGAGAGTGTCTTAACTGGTTGTGTGAGGGTCCTACACATTTGTTAGTGTGTGTGTGTGTGTGTGTGTGTGTGTGTGTGTGTGTGTGTGTGTGTGTGTGTGTGTAGATGGGGTCTATGTGGCCACTTGCACAGATGGCTCCCTAAGGTGTTGAGGGGAGGGGTCTGAGCTGTCAGAGCTGAGGCCTCGTCAGTGGCCCTGCTTGGGACATCTGTCCCTTCATCAACATCTGAAAATAAACCAACATTTTACAGTAATGCTAGTGGACACCTCTTTCACACCTCATGAATGCTACATTAATGCCCAAATATGCCATTAGGAAGCATTAAATTAAATCGTTCTCTCATGTAGGCCTATTTACGCTTCAAATGTAATCAGTTATTCAGCTTTATTAAAATACTTCATACAGTAAATCATACAGGAATTTTCTGTCTTATTTTTTCATATGAGGTTATTTCATGACTAGTCCATACACATAGACCATACACTGTCCCTGGCTCTTGTTCGTTTGGGCTGTATCATTCATTTGCCCTGACTGCTGACAAACATTCTTTACGACTGATGCTGCCCCTGCCAACAAACACGACTAAAATTCCAAGCGCTGACAAGTTGAACTCCATCCCCATTTTCTGAGGCCTGCTCTCCAGCGGTCATTGTTATTGATCACCCTCCATAAATGTGGTGCATTACGTCCACCTTGGGCTGCTTCACACCTCCCCCGGGACTCCAGTGAGGACTACAGCGCCCATCTATCCACATAGTGACTTGGCAAAGTTGATAAGGTGGTACAAAAGGGCTGGGCAATATGACTTGGCGTGACGCCAGATGATACAGGCACCCCTTTGTTGTCCTGGTGGTGCAGGTGATGGAAACCCAAGGGTATTTGATTTGGTGCCTGTATTTACTTTCTAGGAAAAAGAAAACTTGAATTGAGCATGTGCATGTATTTATTTATTTGTTTGTTATTTGTTTATTTATACTAGTACAGCTGCAGCTTATTGACAGAATTGGTCTTTCACATTTTCCTTGACTAATAGCAAATTGCATGATACATTATGTGCTGGTGTGACTGAAAGGTTATGGGCTAAGAGAACATTTTGTTTACAGTGTTCTAGTGTTTTTAAATCTGTATATGTTGTCATACAGTAGCAGCAACACACAATTAAAATCAGTCAGTAGCAATAAGCAAGATACCCTCCTTCCATCTGGGATTCAAGCGTTAGTGTTTGTACTCTTACTGTGTGGTATAGCTTCGATAAATAATTGTTATAGCTATGCCAAATTCAGAGCATTACTGTAGGCTACTGACCTTGGGTTTGAGAGTCAAAGACATGATTCACAGACAATGCACAACCTCAGTCACAACTTCTGTTTGTATTGCAGCCAGGATAGTAATCAGAGCTTACACTAAAGTGCTTTCTCTTTGAAAGGATTCAGTACATTAACATTGCTGTCAGTTTGAGATTTTAAGTTCCTAGGGATTTGAAGGTTTTTGAAGTTTCATTACAGTCCCTCAGAATGAATGGATGTTTTACACACTCCCTCTCTCTCTCTCTCTCTCTCTCTCTCTGTCTCTCTCTCTCTCTCTTTCTCTCTCTCTCTCTCTCTTTCTCTCTCTCTCTCTCTCTGTCTCTTTCTCTCTCTCTCTCTGTCTCTCTCTCTCTCTCTGTCTCTCTCTCTCTCTCTCTGTCTCTGTCTCTTTCTCTCTCTCTTTCTCTCTCTCTCTCTCTCTCTGTCTGCTAGGTCCTGAATCTTTTCCTGGCCTTGCTGCTCAGCTCGTTTAGCGCTGACAACCTGTCGGCTCCCGACGAGGACGGCGAAATGAACAACCTGCAGATCGCCATCGCCCGCATCCAGCGTGGCATGGGCTGGCTCCGCCGTGCCATCTGAGACTTCTTCAACGGCAACTTCAAGCGGCGACGGCAGAAGGCCAAGGAGGCCAAGGCCATGCTGAAGCTCAAACGTCTCAGCCAGCAGGCGCAGTGCCGCGCCGAGGGAAACGGAGCCACCGCCGCCACCGTCATCGGCCGCCACGGCGAGCGCTACGCCTCCACGGTGAGTGGCGGGGCGGGGGCCGGTGACGGCGACAGCTACATGACCAACCCCAACCTGACCATCAGCGTGCCCATCGCGCCGGGCGAGTCGGACGTGGACTTCCCCGAGGAAGAGGAGGAGGAGGACGAGCAGAGCGAGAGCTCGGAGGAAGAGGAGGAGGAGATAAAACAGGTGAGCGAAGAGTTTGCGTGCGCGTGAGTCAGACAGTCAGGCCTCGAAATAAGGTGAGCTAGGTGGAGGATTCCTCTGTTCTCCATTAGCCAGATACGCCCGTTGCATTACGGCTCTCAGGATTGCTTTTCACTTGTTGTGGTTCGAAAATATCTCGGGCTGGACTCAAATTAGCCATTGGCAACTACCTGCCAGCTATGTTGTTAGCCTTCTATAGTGGGGTGCATTAGAGATACAATGATGAAGTGATGGAGAGAAGAGAAGCGGAAAAGGAGACAGGAAAAAGTCGGGGAGGGGAAAGTACATTTATTTGAAAGGTCTGACTTTCATTTGAATTCACGTGGCAGAGGCAGATTCCTCACAGACTTCTGCTATATCCGGATTTATACCTTTTCATCTCTGTCTGCCAACAGACATGAAGATACTCAAATAGGAAAACAGGGACCTACTGGTTCCAGCTTTCATTGCAATATCATTTATTTAATGTGAATATTTATCACAGTGTGTTCAATGAGAGGAAAACTGCCTGGTCACAGCATGGATGAATGAAAAGAACAGACTATGTGAATTTCTTTTAGTCTTGTATAAATTGTTTCTTTTTTTCTCCCATGGTTTATTTTATTAGATTTATTTATTAGATTTAAAAAAAGTTATAAAAGTTATAGTATAGTTATAAAATCCATGCACAAATAAATTCAGCAATTGCAATATGCATTAAGATACATGATATTTAGATTTACAATGTCAGTGTATAAATATTTTCTGATACGTGTGAGAATGCATATGAATGCAGCGTATGTTTGTCAGATCTCTAAATGACAGTCAGACTCAGGCCACAATCACACTAATCTGTGCAGCTGGATGAAATTTAATTTGATTCCAGCACAAACAAAGCTTTTCAAAATAAGCCTAATCAGAATGCCTTGGCCATAGAACACCAATACGTCAGCCGCTTTTGTGTCTGGTCCAGGAGGCCATACTGTATGTTTCCATTGTCCAAACGCAATGCATGCATACGTGTGGAGCAGATTTCCTGTCCATTACCCCAAAAAAGACAAACGCGCCCTTTACTGTAGGCTCAACAAGGCAGCAAATGGACTCTCTTTGATTTGACTTTGGGCCCTTTTGTCCGCATGTTCTCTGGCTTTGTCTGATAATAGAGTGCTTGTGAAATAGGATCGCTGCTCTTTGTTGTCTGTGTTAACATAGTTACCTTGATTACATCTGAGAGAGACAAAGGGGAGACCTGCCATATAATCCCTCCCAACGTACCGTACAGTACCTCTCATAACAAAGCGTGCAACTCCAAAGCCACACGGATGACTCAGTGTTCAGGAGAAAGTGATCAAATTTGATTGATTTGTTTTGAAATTTTGAAGTGTCTCTGACAAGTGTTCTGTGCACATTGTTTTACTACAGTATACGGCAACATGAAGGACTATTTCCTTGGATTTATATTTAGAGATCCTGTACTGTAGGCTGTTGTGTGTGTGCTCTGTGTTTAGTGTACACATACACATACACATACACATACAGTACAGTACACAGATGAGTGACATGACAGTCATTCAGCATGTTTATTGAGCGTCTTCTCATGTCTGGATGGGAAGCTACGCTACTGTAGCTATAGGAAATGCCCATTAGGGCCTCAGGCCCCTGAGGTCAAGTCTCTGTCCATTGCCACACCACTGTAACTTGCTTCAACTGCCCTCAGTGTAACAGAATGTGACATTTTCAAGCCACCAAGAAGCCAGAGATCTTTTGCCTCTGCACAGATCTGTGGTGAAGTGGTGACTGTCTCTCTCTCCCTCTCTCTCTCTCTCGCTCTCTCTCTCTTCCTTTCTCCTTTTTTCTCTCTCTTTCTCTCTCTCTCTCTCACTCTCTCTTTCTTTCTCTCTCTCCCTCACTTGCTCTGGCTCTCTTCTCTCACTCAGTCTCTCCGTCTCTTTCTCAGTGGAGGGCTCTCTCCACCCCCGGCCAGAGAGGCTAATAACTGGCTATCAGGCAGGCTGGAGCTTTCTCTCCACATGAATTGAAATGCTGTACACCCACACAGAAAGGCTATTTTCTCCCGTTTTTTTTTTTTTTTTTTTTGCCCCTGCTTTCTCCACAGCCTTTTTCGCTTGGAGCCGATCACCCCCACCCCCTTCCCACACACACACGCACATACATACACACCCACATACACACCCCCACTACATATACACACACCCTTCTGCCCCAAAATGGATGTCATGTCCAAATCTCCCCCAAACAAAGATTTATTTGACCATTCCTGCAACAGAATTTCCCTCATCTAACATCTCTGCATTTTCCGCAATTTCTAATGAAGAATTAGCTCCTCAAGGCTGCTGTGTGGCTGCCTGCCTCACAGCCCAGTTTTAAATCTCTCTCTCTCTCTCTCTCTCTCTCTCTCTCTCTCTCTCTCTCTCTCTCTCTCTCTATTTCTCCCTTAATCCCCCTAGAAAGGTTATGTGTTTTCTTGGAATTCAGGTAAGTCTGTGGCGAGCAGAAAAAATCCAGCACAACGCAAAAACCCAAAGCACTGAAATTCCGACGGAAAAACAGACAGATCCTTCAACAGACAAAACATGGCAGCCAGGCACTCGTGAGGTATCATAACTTGCAGCCATCACACAAGCAAGGATCTGGGAGGTCCTGGCTCCCCGCGGACGGTCTCAGAGTGTCTGGCTGCCTGTCAGAGAGGGACTGTGGGCTGTGTCTGTGGCCATGGGGGGGGTGTTGGGGAGGACGCGTCTCCTCGTGTAAGATCCCCATGTGGCCTGGTTGTGCAACGGGACGGCCCCTCCGAGGGCCTCCCTCTTTCGTAATTGTCACGTTGGGGGTGGAAGAGCCACTGTGTGTACAGCAACAAAACAAAAACAAAGTAGGCTAGAGTCCTGATCTGCTAATCTTATACTGGGTTTCTGCCTCAGTGGCACACACAGACACACACTTACAGTACACCACACACTCAAACATGCTAAACACACACACACATACATACGCACCACATTCGCACACACACACACACACACACACACACACACACACACACACACACACACATACACACTGACATTCACATAGATACACACAGAGACAGACAAACACACAGACAGATACAGTACACATACACAGACACACTGACATTCACATACACAGACACACACTCAGAGGGATTATGGGGTCATACCTAGCAACATGTAAACAGACTGATATATGCCTCTGTAGCTGCGAGGGCCACTGTCCCTCTTTTAAGCTTCGGTTTTAAAACAGCGTGAGTGGCAGATCTATTTCTACCGCAAAATTTGCCATCGTGTTTCCACTTGTTACCGCCTGTTGTTAACGGCTATACAAATCAAACGTGTGCTTGGTACAAAAGTCATAAACAAGTACATGTGATGTTGCTTAAGATAACGTACAGTTTGCTCTGTGTAACCGAGGGTATGGTTGTGTTACAGTTAGGCTCCTATTTCAAGGGGTGTGGATTTAGGGATGTTATTTGTTGTTCCCGCCTGTGATAAGTCGAGTTTTGAAGGGTGCATGACATTTGTCCCCTTCCTTTAATCATTCACTACACCTGGTCAGCCCCCTCGTACTTCCCTCCTTTTTATCTTTTCATGTACCTGCTGTCCACCTCCCTCTACGGTTCTCTCTCGCTCTCCCTCTTTCTCCCTCTTTTATCTCCAGGTGCACCTGTCCCTTCCTGCTTCCTGCTCCCTCTCTCTCTCTCTCTCTCTCTCTCTCTCTCTCTCTCTCTCTCTCTCTCCTAGTTCTTTCATCATTCTATGTACCTGTGTCCCCCTCCTGCGATGTCAGCCCGGTATCCCTGTGAAGCCCGTGGGCTAGCGTGCAA
Organism: Sardinella gibbosa; assembly: GCA_034783695.1. NCBI lineage: Eukaryota > Metazoa > Chordata > Actinopteri > Clupeiformes > Clupeidae > Sardinella > Sardinella gibbosa. The sequence goes on along the minus strand of JASCIP010000061.1, from coordinate 16,248,538 downwards.
AATGCTACAAACTATTTAAACAGCTGTACATCTGTTTCCAGTGCCAGACCTCTCCCCATCTTTCTCTCTCTCTCTGTCCCACCTTCCCTGTCTGTACCTCCCTCTCTTTCTCTTTCTCTCTTTCCCTCTCCCACCTTCCCTCTCTCTTTCCCTATCTCCTGCTCTCTCTCTCTCTCTCGCTCTCTCTCTCTGTCCCTTCCTCTCTCTTTCTCTCTCTCTTTCCCTCTCCAGCCTTCCTTCTCTCCCTATCTTCTGCTCTCCCTCTCTCTCTCTCTCTTTCTCTCTCTCTGTCCCTCCCGCTCTCTTTCTCTCTCTCTTTCCCTCTCCAACCTTCCCTCTCTCTTTCCCTATCTTCCGCTCTCACACTCACTCTCTCTCCCTCTCTCCCTCTCTCTCTCACACCTTCCCAATCTCTGGAGAGTACCATGAGCGACCAAGCACCTGAGACTGAGCCACTGACTGGCTCCTCTCCTGCATGCATGTGAGAGCACAGGCGCCAGTTTGCAGTCTGTTATTTAACACACGGCATATGTCAAGACTGAGCATATGTGACACAGCTTTATGGGCCCCATATAACCCAGGCTCACTTGACAGAGCCGGAAAACCAGCCCCTGCTTTTTGGGGCACACATCTCGAACCCTTTTATATAGAGGGATTTTTGTAGGCTAGCAGATTAATTGTCTTCCGTTTGAGATTGAGGCAAAAGTTAATAAGTGCTCGGATGCTTCTGACTTAAAATAGCCCTGACTTCCGAGTCTGATGTGTTTTTCTGCTTTTTGTGTGTGTGTGTTTGTGTTTGTGTGTGTGTGTGATGGGCGGTGAGGGCCGGGCCTGTGCTCGGTTTGGTGGAGCCCACTGAAGCAGACAGCCTTATCCTTTTCACAACACCTTAATGTCAAAGCATGGCCGCTGGGCCAAGGAGCCGGAGCGCTCGCTGTATCGCACCTGAACTAAATCTGCCGAGCCGAGCAGAGCA
>JASCIP010000061.1:15683468-15697727 GCA_034783695.1 Sardinella gibbosa | reverse complement strand
TAAGGGATCCTAACGAAGAAGCACCGGTATAGTGACGGATACAGGCTTATAAATATTACATCTTTAAGCAAACATGAGTAAAAGGACAGAGATAAGGTCGGTGTAAGAGTGATTAATGTATAACTAAGAGTTAACCGATCATTCAACTCATAGTTTTTCTGTTTTTAGGTTACAAACAGAAGTCACTGTTGTAAATTCCCACATGTATTGTGAGTAGTGGGATATTGAGAACAAATCAGATTGTTAATGTACATCATTTGACTATGAGTCCATTACATGGCCATATCTCCTCACAACATTTGGGATTGTAGACAATTTGAATCAACAGTGAATTTTAAAATAGACATAAATAGTGTGTGCTATTGGCCTTTCTCATTGAGAATAATGTCAATCAATCCCGTCCGCTTCCTCTCAAAAGGGGTGTGGTGTTTACAGACTTCTCTGTGTGACGCGTCGCCGGTTGTAGGCCTACATAGATGAAATTCATGTTTTTTCGCTGTCAGATGATAAACTCAGGCGCTGCTAATAGTTATAGCTGCTTTTTGGGACCCAGCAAGTTTGAGAAGTAAACATAGAGCAGGAACATCAATAGTCATCTTCCTTCAGAAATAGAAACATGATCATGAAAAGGGCAAGAGACCGATGACGTCAGAAGAAAAGAGTGAGCAAATCACTTGTCACATATGTTTGGCTGGGTGCTACTGACTAGATAACGAGCACGCTGAAGCTAGCAAACTGGCTTGTTTACAGTGTTCGCGATATGTTACACCCTCCTGCTTGCAATTAGTAAAAGTACCAGAAATTATATTTATTCATATATTTATTTTGCTTTGTTTGAGCTACTTACAGTACTTACATAGCCTGCATTATAGTTTGACTTGCTACTCAGAAGCTGGGCTACTTTCATACCTGTTTGTGTTTGTAACAAATTGGTAAAAATCCTAGTGCATCTCCTCACAAGGCCAACCTGTAAATTCACAAATTGGCAGGCTCAATGTTATAATTTTATCAACGAAATTACATATTGCATCCCGCACTTGAGAATGTGTGCAAGTTAGCTGGAGAGCTAAATGGAGGGTGTGGTGGGCTGCGATGTTGTAACGTTGGTCTGACTTGTTTGTTTCTCGTGAGACACAGACCTACAATATTAATTTGTTGCTATAATCTTGTTCACTTGTGTTACAATTTTTGTCTTATTTTTACTCTCACTAGTCTGTTTTCATGAATTATCACTGCAGGGCAAACTGGATGAAGTTGTGACTTAGCTTTTTTAGACAGGAAGGTTACCGTAGCTGTTATGACTTCAATATATTATCTTAACACTAGATGGGAGAAATTCTCACACATTGGACATTTAATGTGACTATAAATTCGATTCACTCCAGGGAGATGGTTTACCTTTGACTAAGGCATTATGTGATTAAAGTTGATGGAAACAGTTGAATTAGCGAATATTCGCATGACCTGCATTTCTGTCCATAGACATTAATTCCACAGCTGGTCGGAACACATCATTTGATTAGCCTAATGTTCATTTCTTATACGCATTACACAGTTGATGGAAACAAATGCAGATACGCATAGTTGCGAGCCGAATTAATGTTATACAAATATGAAATGCGAATAACATTGGATGGAAACCCTGCTAGTGTCAATGGGACTAAATTAAAAGTCTTTCATTACACTAAGCTTCCACTTTTTCACCATCACTATGCTTCTGCCAGGTGTAACAAGGTCAAGATCAACGTTGACCTTGACCTTTCATGTATGACTAATTGAATTCCTAACCAACATGGCACATTAAAGAGGAATGTGCATTGAGGAGTGAGGACTTTAAGAGAAATAGGAGAAATTAAAGAGTAGAACAATATGGTTGAACAATATTTTCAGCACAACTCCATGCAATCTTGACCTTTGGCCTTGTAACAGTGATTACCTGTTGAGGTCATCTACCACTTATAGTCGTTTTCTGTCTTAAGCTTGTAGAAAGGTTTTCAGTGTGTTAAAATATTGCATAAACAATGTGGTATACTGTAGATGCCCCATATAAATAGATCTTAATGCTAGGATCCACTGACCAGGGTTTAGTCCTCAATGTGTGATCTTTTTACCCACCACAGACAATATTATAATGACATCTTGAGGCATCTTGTCCTAAGAAGGTTGGATCAGCACAAGTCAACCAGCCATGCGATTTGCACTGTGTGTGCAGCTCTGGATGGATCAAGCTGCAAATTATATCACCTCTGTGGTGGGGATTAGACAGATATTAATTAAGACAGAGATTTTCTGACAAGACAATAAATTATGTATGACAAAAAAGATTTGATTTGATAATTGTTGTTTTGAACTTGTTTTGAAGAAGCTGTTATTGGTAGTATTACAGTCTTCATTAGCCCACATGATGTGGGGCGTCATGCCTCAAGAAATGCTCCTGAAAATTACTAAACAAACCTTTTGAGGAAGCACAGACCTTTAGGCAAATGGAAAAGAAACCTCACCTGCTCTGACCAACACAATATTCCATTCCTCCTTTGTTGAAACAATAGGTTGTGCATCACAATCGCAAAACACAACAGAATTATGTTCAATTGGAAAATGCCCTACATTTGTGTGAAGTGTAAAAGGTTCAAATAGCCTATACATTTTAATGACCTGTCATGCACACCAAATGTGCAGTGGGCAGCCAATTAGTTCTATGATCTATGATTAGATCTAACTAAGATTAGTAGCCTAACTGGTGGTCAGATTTTGTTGTAGGGGAGACTGGTGCTGGTTGTCTCACAGGTTGGTTGTCACAATGCTTATTTCAGACACACTATGGTGCTGTGATACAGTGTTGATATCAATTTGATATTTTACTCATTTTGCAATTGCAACTTTGCTAAGCAGACACAAAACTTTGAGGTGAAAGAGACCATTTTTAATTTTCATGGGTCTGAGTACATTTTCATGTTGCTTTCATGTTGTTTTTGTATCTGGAGCTTGTAGGTTATGAGTCATTCAAAAACAAAACACTCATTAAAAAGTAGTAGCTTTATTTTGAGTCATCTTTTAGGTGTTAGGTTAATAGGCCAATGGCCTCTCAGTGACTTATAGGAATATTGGACATTTAATTGGTGTTGTTAGGCAACTTACATAATGAAATACAATGTTGATAAAGAGGTTTTAGCACTGAAAATTATGTAATTTTAGCCAATTTCTCAATTAGACTAACTCAGACTATTGAAGTAACTGATCACCTGGTTTAATTCCATTGTTTCAACTAAAGGGACATTTTAGCAACTATCCTAGAAGTGGCATTGATATTCAAACTTATTTGAAGTTTATAGCTGAAAAAAAAAGTTATACGTCATCTTTTAAAACCCAAATTCGTCTCTGAATTCCTATTGAATCTCTATAGGGACAACCAACCCTGTGATGGGGTTGTTTGTCACATTGTGTCAGGGTGTCTTTGATGGTTAATTACTTCCTAATATGTGCTCTAAAAGTAAAAGGTATACACATATAAAGCTAAGACCTCAAGCTTTCGTTTCATCTAGGATTTACCGCTGAGAGTTTTTCTGAAGATTAGCAATTCATGCATGAGTAAAAATACAACCAAAAGACATCCAACCCCCTCTCCCCTACAATGTGCCCTCATGGGACATGCCCTCTATTTGGTCATTTTTACACCAAAATTTATAATTTTAAAACAATCCTAATCATTAGCCTGTGTCATTGTGGGCAAACAAATAATAGGCCTACAGGCAAATGATGGCGGATTCATACCTAATAAAGGAAGAGAGATGGTTGATGGATATAGGCCTAGGCTACCTGATAAATTACAGGGGTACACGAAATGTATGTAGGCCTAGGCCTAGCCTACTTACCTCGTCATTAATGTCAATAATATATAATCTACCTTACTGTAGTCTACGTTTAGCCTACGTGCCACTTTAGGCTACGTTTATCTTATGTGCCACTTAAAACATATGAATCAATTTCTTGTTGACCATGACAATTCCCTTGAGGATTCGCAGATTTTGTTCAAATTCAGATCCAAATTAGATGTCTACTTTTTATGATCGGTTTCATCGCAGAAATTTTCTGGTAGTGCTAGGCCTACAAGTCTAGCACTTATTTTGCGCTTCATCTTTCAAAATAGAAACAGTGTAATTCATGCGTGGTCAGGGTCGACTTCAGTCGACTGAGCCGTATTGCCGGTGAGGTCCATTCATGTAAAGCTATGCAGTCTGTTATAATAATTCCGTGGAATGTAGGGCATGTAGGCTGTTTCCACCTATGAAAAGATAGGCCTGCTGTTTAGCGTCGATCAACATGAAACTCACAGGAAACTACCACTGCGAAATAGCCTATGTTGCGCTAAGAAACAAATTTACAACATGCAATGCAAAATAAATAACCTTGATCCTCTTGGTTAGGGGATCTCTTTTGGATAGTCCTTGCGCGCAACATTGCATATCTTATTAGCCTGCCACCGAGAAAAAAAAAACGATCACATTTTTTTTCATGTTTTAGACTATGCTGGTAATGGTCTACGAAGCAAGTACAGCAAGTAGACTATAGGCCTAAAACATAGCCTACATGTAAGGTCAGATGGTTTAAATAAATACAGCACACTTCTTTAAAACAGTAAGGGTTTTATTTCGTTTAGTTGTTTTAATAATTCGATTTTATAGTAGGCATATGTCTATTACCTAATGACTGTTTTAAAATGCTTATTTTAAAGATTCTCTCATAAATTCATTTCACATACATTCTCATATTTACTTTTTTAAATTGGCTATTCAGGCTATTTTATGCAACATCCCATGAAACAAAATGAACGAACATACAAACAAAATACACATCTCTTCTGAAGGCAGTGAAACGTGATCTATGCCTTGGCAACACCAAACGTATAGCCAGCATTTTTTTTCTTCTGTCATCTAATGTGCTGAGGTCTGAATACTGTATAGTGCTACGGTAAATTAAGCTATACACTAAGCTTATCAAAGGTTACCCCCAGTTTTCTCTGATGGTAATGTAGTAGGCTAGGCTAATTAAATGGCAAAAATATTTAATGACAGCTGCCCACGTCTGGCTTGTCTTGGCTATAGACAATCATCATCCTCGTGAAATATAACCTAATTCCCAAGTCTGCGCCTCGTCTCCCTGGAAAGGATAGGTAGGCTAACCTAGGCTATAGGCTTATCCTGCTCTATCCTTTCGCCATGTGATAGCCTAGGCCTACTGTCCTTCCTGAGTTTTAAGCTTTAATTGGCAGGTCTACAAATAAAAGGGTATTTTCTTGCACGCCATAGCTTATGTCTACAGACGTTGAGTCCTCAAATCCACATTGTCCATTACAGCCTAATTCTGCGGGACATCTAACCCAAATTAAGAAACTGAAAAATCAAAGGGATGAATACAACGGCTGATTTGAAGCAAAATGTTTATCTGAATTATAATACATTATGGTTGTCATTTCGTGTGCTATTTCAAATGGGCTGTTTGGCCCATAATGACAAAGCTGCCCATGGTTTTGCAAAGATGATAGTCTAGGCTAGCTCAATGCTGATTCCACGAGAGTGCGAGTAAAGGCCATCAAAATTCAGTAATTTCATGTCAATACTTAGTGAATATTTTATAAGGCTGTGTGCCCAAATTGGTGCTTTGTTCCGTTGCCTCCCCCTCAGCAAATGATGGAAATGCGCTGTAGGCTAGGCCACTCAGTGGAGACGGCACGCTGTTGTCACCCAAAATCCGACTGTAAAATCCCAGACATATCCGTTTGCGTGTACATGTGTCTTTTCATCGTTTGTCCAAGATGGTTGTTTTATTTGTTTTACCGTTTTCTTTGATACATATTCAGTTTTCTTCTTTTTTTTTGTTTTAGAGATGGAAGTGTCGGGGGCTAGAATGCAAACCATGTCACCAGGGTAGAAAAGGCCGTTAGAAGCAAAGCAAGGCCGAACGGGACGGGAGATGCAGACGCACCATTCCCGCCACCGCAGAGTTCAAACAAGCTTCCTGGGTACTCCAGATTTCTTGACTGCTTTTTAAGCTTCTCCCAGAGATCTGTCGCACCCTCTTGGCAGTCTGCAAGCGCAGTTGTAGCACACGAATGAAAACCATCCCAGTATCTGTAAGGCAAATTTAAGTAGACACTGAAGTAGGCCACAACAGCAATATAATAATAGTAATACAACTAATAATAACAACAATAATAATAGTATTAATTATGATGATAATAACAATAATAACAACAACAACAACAACAACAATAATAATAATAATAATAATAATAATAATAATAATAGGCCTAATAATAATAATAATAACAATAATAATAATAGGCCTAATAAAACATAAATAAATAATAGGCCTAAATAAAAATAATAATTGTGTTGGGTCAACACTTAGCTCAGACATTCATTTTCTACAACAAATTCTCTTGGCATGAATTCTATCTCTCCATAGGATAGATCATTAGGCCTATATGTAGCCATAGGCCTGCAAAAGGCTAGGCTACATAATTTGTCAATCAAAATAACCTACACGTTACGCTGGGGAAAACGCCCCCCTCTGGGAAATGTGACATTTAGCTGTAAAATAAAACTGCTTTCCTAATTTTGTGTTAGACATTAACAGAAACTATAAACCATGAAAAGTGTCCAGGCTTTACTCGCATTTAGACGTGGTTAGCCCATCTGCCTTCATGTTTTTGCAGTAAGCCTATGCTGATTCTAAGGATTGGCCCTTTTTCTGTCTGATTGACCGCTTCCGCAGGCAGAGGGCAAGCTCGGGAAACCCTTAACGGGTGTCCCTGGAGAGTGAGTCTCTCGCATCATGTGGCTTTTCCGCAATCTCACTCCGCCTCCTCTCTCTCGCCTGCTACAGCCCCCAGCACGCACATGCGCGTGCGCTCTATGGCCAACTCGTATGACTGTCTCGGTAAGGGATAGGCTACACTGAGATGAATCTCTGATGTATACAGCACACCAACTCATGTCTGGTGCACTAATACGACTGACGCACACAACAGATTCACACCCATTAGACGTCTTTGCTGTTAATTATCGGGATAGGGCTAGTGTGTGTGTTGCTGTATATAGCTTATAGACTAATTGTTGAATATGAGCCATCTGGCTCCTGGCAGTCTTGTACCCCCGCCTGGGCGTAAGACTACTTAACTGTTCAACTCACCCGCAGATGGTTTCAATATTCTGCTTCTCGTCCAATTCTTGTGGATAGTTCGCCATATTTTCTCCAAGTTCAAGAAGACAGTCGGAGAAGCCTTTGAAAACCGTTTCACATTTCCCTGCTGCCCTCACTGCCTGCAGCAGATGTGCTGTGGAAACAGGATGGGGAGGTATGAGGGCTTTAAATCGACTGTACTTGTGCATCCCACAGAAAGCCCTATCATCCATATCATAGACCTATATTGACCTGATACAGATGCAATTCATTAGGCCCATACAGTCACTGCCACATGGTGAATGAGGTAGCCTCGTCTCACTGTAGTATTGTGTAAAGAGGGTGGGATTTACTTTAGATGTGCATGCGACGCGCGCACACAGACACACGCAAGGATGTCCACGGTTAGATGAAACGAAATCTCACAAAATGCGATATCTTCATGCATGCAAATAGAGCATAGACCTACTACTAACATTTTTCTTTGCCAAAACAATAGGTACATTGGCCATGGTCTGATTTAACATACTTGCCACTATGACTCGTTTTGAGTACCTAAGACAGCGGTGGTTTCCGCTATCACCACTATGGTTCCTTGAGAAAATAATTCTGTCACTTGGTCAGTGGCAGTTTACTTGGCTAAGAGTTAAGCTTGTAGACCCCATATGAAATGACAGCTAAAAATAAAAAATAATCCGTTTTCTCAAGTAGGCTATTAGGCATCCTCTCTCCATTTCTCCATCTTACTGGCATTATTCATTTTTTCCAATTTGCATGAGGTCACACATATGCAGACCAGACTAGGCTATCCTACCCGCAAATATGCGGCATAGTTCTTATGTAACGGAGCAATGTCGTGATCAGTCTGCCATTGCTAGGCCTAACCTAATCGTAAAATGATCGGTGAAGGCAGTGTTGAGAATTTCCACAAAAAATATTCCTGAAGATTAGCCTATTCATGCTTTTATCAAACAACGATTCAAACCACATTTAGAGAGCAGCATATGATGTAGTCCGATTTTCTCCCCACATGAGCTTCATCCTAGCCTACAACACTTGGGCGAATGCAATGGCCATATAGCCTATGTACTTATGATTAAAGTCGATTCAAAATATAACACAGTCTAATATTTCGATTAAATCGCTTTACCGACAAACCAATCGCGTCATTGATAGGCTATTTATGAGAAAAAAAATAAAAAAAATCGATTCAAATACACATGACTATAAATGATCTACATTCATTTAGAGAGACAAAGCAATCCAGAAGATTAGTTCCATTCCATATGTTAAGCACAATTTGCTACAATTTTAAGACTTTTTAATAGGCTACTTGGAGAGGGCTAGAGGAGAGACGACTCATGCAATATCTTACTGTCGTGATAGCGCAGATAACTCATAGAGATTCTCACACAATATATATATATACAATATATATATATACAATATATATATATATATATATATAGGCTACAGTAGGCTACATAGACCTATAACCCTACCTCAGGATGATATATATATATAGCCTATAATCTGTATCACAAGGAAATTGCGTTACTCATTTATGTAATTTAATGTTTTTTTATATATATATTTCTACCACTAAATTATTCATTCACAAATAATTTCTTATTGGGGCAGTGGAAGGTTCCTACACAATGGACGTTGTGATGTGAATAATTGATGTCTCCCAAGCCACGTCCTTCGGTTTATTGAGAGGGGAAGGCAATCCCATGCCAGCAGCAATAGGTCGTAGGCTACGTTATTTGAAGGAGAGCCCCTGTTCTGTAAGAAATTAAATCGGTCTCAAACACAATTAGCCTATAAAATCTCATTTTCACCTAGGCGTAACCCACAATTGCGCGAATTTGTTGGAATCTGCATATGACACAAACAAGCTACAGACCTTTCATTTTCACATAAAAAACGAAGTAAACTATGTAGCCTAATATCGACTCCGGCTCTCCACAATCTATAGATTATTGCAAGGAAGGCTGCAATCTCACAATATGTAGGGAGAAAATGAAGGCGTGAAGGCATTGGGTTGATACAGTAGCCCATAATAGAACAATGATAGACTATATCTAATATTAGGATATTAATGTGTAGGCTATGAGAAGTTTTCTAATAATTTTCAGCTATACTACGCGACGAAATAGCCTGGTTGGCTACATTTCCAGTGCAATCAAGTATCGAAATTGCGGCAACTCACCTATCTGGACAGCAAGAAACAACAAGATATATCTGCCCGTCAATGTAAATCCCATCCTACGTGATGCAAAACCATTTGGGTATAGGCTACCGGTCTTAAATTCTTGGGAGGAAAAAGGATCGCCAAGACCCAACATTGAACATCGCTGTGAACTTGGATCAGTGATTCACGGAATCTTTCCCCGTTCGCCTTTTTACATGCACGTTGAGGCACAGAGGAGGAAAAGTGGTGCACCCCGTAAAGCGAGGGCGGTGATGCCTCGTTTTTTTTTTACTCTGCCTCACGCCCACGACGCATTGGTTGACGTAAATGTGATTGTTGGACTCCCCTTTTCTCCATTTTCTCACTTGCTAGACAAGACTACCCCCACCCGTTATGTTTTTTTTTCAAACCCCACCAACCCGTGGTGATTAAAGAGACTGCAAGCTATCCGCATCTAGGTCACGGGCACGCGTGAACACCGAAGTCCACACTGCAGTCTCTAGAGGTGCAAGCCTTGCCTCTGCGGTGACCGCAATTACGCCCGCAGTGACTGACTGTCAAACACGACTGTTCAGAGTTGTGTTCTGCAAACTTCATCTGTTTTGATTTACACCATTTTTCAGATCGAAGAAACGACATTTACTTGCAAGCAGCTCTGTATTCTGCCTTTCCTTCATCTGTTTTTCATTCCACGGATGGTTACACTGTTTGCTCATATTTCATTAGGCTACACAATTCAAGATTCTTGTATTTGATAGGCTACATCTCATTGTACTAGAATAAGAGTCAAATTCTTGTGTTTTTGCTCCTCAAAAGACTAAGGCATAAATGAATAGAAGGCCTATGTTAACTATGTGCGTATGGAAAAGACATTCATTCATTCATTCATTCTCATCTTATTCAGACATCTATCAAGGATAATCCGCAATGATTTGATCAAGATAGGCTATTCACAGCCTAGCCTACTCGTTGAGCCTCAAGGTGATTTCAGGACAATTTACTACATGGGTTCTGTAGATCAGAGATCAGCACAAGTTGTTGGCACGATTCAGCTGCGAAATGTCAGTCTTGGATCTCCTCCCCTTCTCATGCACACAGTAGGTCTAGAATACGTCCCCCTCTTCCTGTGTTTCTTGTTTAAGGATAAGTGAAATTGAGGGATGAGATTTAGACTGGTTTTCCTTTAAAGATGAAGATGGCTAAGCTATTAGAGTAATGACCACATGTTTTCATTTGTGCAAGTTGTAGGGACGAACATAGAGTAAAATCTTCGATGAGCACATCATAATGAATGACGTCCTGCAACGTCTACGCCAATATTTAAATATATAAAATAGAGGCTATACAAAAAAAATCTAGTCCAGTATCATGCTGACGTCAGCAGAATGAGCGGCCAACCAATGACTTTAATGTCTGGTGGTATTGTTTCGCCACTCCGGCATATTGAGGGGAATACTGAGAATTTTCCTTCAACTCTTGCTGAATGGGAACCTGCGCTAAATGCGTTGGCCATTCAGCAGTCTGCACGCGAATTCCCCGCAGAAAGCCATTCGTATATCTGTTTCCCTAGTTTTCCCAAAATGTATGTTTTTTATGCTTCTTTATTTGCTTCTTATAGTCAGGGTCTGTGCACTGGAAGTGCATGTTGTTCTGGCTTAGTGCCATCAACTGGCAATAAAAGCCCCCCCCCCCCCTCTGCCTGATAGGCTACTTATTTCCTGGCAGTTTATCAGTTTTATTCAGGTCAGGCGTAGGCTATGTGAACTTACCGTTCTCCTGATTTGAGATCTCTTCCACCCCATTCCCCCATTTTGGCTGAAAAAACATATTTATTTATTTTCATAATTGTATGATATGACAAGAGTCCTATGTGGCTATGGCCACTGGAAGCACAAAGCAGACCATTAATGCTCATTTATAGTATGGCGCCACCCAGCCTAGTCAGTGATGTCTAAGCAAAGTAGGCCTATACTGTAGAGGTTTACCACTCAACATCTTGTGCCAAGAACAGCAGCGAGGTCACAGGTTCAGTTATGGTTTACATTCAATACTGTATTAGAAGATCAACTACAGGTAGAACAATGCAAAGACAGAGCTATCATGAATGTGTGGGACTGTGAGCTCACTCAAAATGTTTTTGCAGACTAGGTGAAATAAATGTGTAGCATTTAGCCTAGCCTACATGACAGCAGGGCTGAAACCAAAAAAACCGCCCAGGCATTTTTGGCCAAGGCAGCCCATATTAATTAGGCCTAATTATTATTTTTTGCGGCCCACCATAATTATTATGCGATTATTATGAGAAGGACGTACCAATGGGCCAATAAAAATATTTAAAATATACTTTTCTATTAAATTCTGACAGTCTTGGCCCTGTGGACAGTCCATGCCTGCATGACGGCTGTTACATGTCTTGCTCTATTATGGTGTTTTCATGCCGTCAGAGAACCGTGCCGGTGCCATTTCCCGCACCTAATCGATGTGTTCACACTTAAGATCAGATTGTTCGTGAACCGAAAAGTTGGATCCCGATGCAAACTAAGAAAAATGTGATTTATCTAAGCGAACCGTGACGACATGAGTGCATGTCACCAGGTCCGGGGTCAGAGGATGAGAAACAGAAAAATAAAGAAACCAAGACAACGTGAGTGCATAAAAGTAGCCTAAAGCATGGGTGAGGGAAAGAGAAACCGAGTGAGAAGAAAATTGTGCAGTGGTCGACCGAGGAGATAAACTAGATTGCATTTCCAACAGAAACTGCTGGAGTGTGCTTGCTAAAATGTGTCGCACTGTTGGCAATGTATACAACAAGTTTTATGTAAGGTTTTGGGGTTTTTGTGTTGTTTCTGAGTTCTTATTCCTAGTTTCTAGTTTCACTTGTGTTCTGTGTCTTCCTGAGTTTCCTTGCCATGTGTTTATGTTTACATCGTGTCTCTGCCCCTGTGTATTTCCTTGTTGCTCTCTTGTTTCTTCCTGGTTTTGGCCATGTGTTCTTGTTCCCTGTGTCTCCGCCCCTCTTCTGATTAGCTAATTGATTTGATTATTGTTTCTAGTCTCAAGTTCACCTGTGTCTTGTTCCCTGTCCTCCTGTGCCCTGTTTAGTTCAGTGTATTTTTAAGCCCTTGTGTTCCCTGCTGTATCATTGTCTCTATGTTCACGTTCCTTTGTTCCCTAGTTTTTCTTAAGTAAAAGTCTCTAAAGTCTCTAGTTTTTGAGTTTTGTCTGTGCTTGACGTGACATTTTACATCTGCACGCCAAAGACATCAAGAGATACAAGCAACAATATCACTTTTCTTGTGTGTAGCTGTGCTGTGTGTGTCTGTTCTGTGTATGTGTGTATATTTGTGTCTGTGTCATGTGTGTGTACCTGTGCTGTATGTGTCTGTGTAAATGTGTGTGTTTGTGTGGGTATTGTGATCATGTGTGTCTGTGTGTTTCTATTTGTGTGTATGTGTGTCTCTCTGTGTGTGTCTGCTGCTCAGCATTCAGATGAACGACATACCCCGAAAAGGGGCGTTAACCATGTCGTAACAGAATCTTTGGGTCCAACTGCCACAGTTTCTGCTTTATTCATGCCCCCTTTCTCTCTCTGTGTCTCTCTCCCTAAAGCTGGGAACAGACACACCGATTTTTTCAGTCGTTTACGATTAAAACACGATCAAGTGAGTCAAACCCTACCGACTCGTTGTGTTACGACCGGTTATGACGGGGAGTTGATGATGAACACAAACCTAACGACTGACTTGTCTGAATGTTAAAGGATAAGTGCCGTTTTCACGATTTCAGATATATTTCAGGGACAAAATAACGTTACAAGCCTAGTTTCAGTGCACTTTCACGTGACTGCTTCAAACGAATTCAAATGTGCATGAACCCCAGCGCACGCTTGTTGGGTTGTAGTAGTCGAGTGTATTGTGAATCGAGAGCGTTATACCGAGAATAGCGAATTGTATTAGTCTAATGGAACCTGTGGCAAAAAGAGGTCACTCCGATATGTGGGAGCACTTTAACTTGATTTCCCCAAGAAAGGTTGGCTATATAGGGCAGGCATAATGTTTTATTGTAATTCTTATGGATGCTTGCTGGTTTGGCAAGCAGCCTGCTAAATTTTGAAAAAAAAAAAACTTATAATGAATGCCTCAATGCAAGCATTCTTGGCAAACGCACTAATAAGCAGGATCTGTAATAGACATATAATGTAAAGCATGTCATAGATGAGGTTACTTATAGGCTAGCCTTTATCATGTTATGACATGCTATCATGTCAAGGGTATCTATGGAAACTATAAATTATAGGTGTGCCTTAACAAAGCTACTTCTTGGGGGAAAGATGTGTTTTTCTATATTCTGTTTTTAGGTCTAGTGTTTGGTTTGCCATCAGCAGCTAGCCTACAATAATAACACCTCACCTATGCTGAGGCACTTTCCTGCTGTAAGCATGAGGCTGGCCAAGCTGCAGTGAACATGCGGGGTGAATAGTCTTCTCTGATTCAGTACTTCTTTCCTATAATCCTATGTCAATATGTTTGTATTCACTGCATGCCAGCATGCATTCACTTTATGTATCCATGGTCTCTTGTGTTGCAGCTGATAGAAAGGCTTAGATTGATGAGGCACTGGTGAACATGATTGTCCAGGATTCACTGCCTTTCAAGATGCAATAATATTCATTTGCACATAGAGATATTTGTATAACATATCAAATAAATGTTTTATCTAAAATATTCTGCTGTTGTGGATGATAAAGGCTTTAGGGCCTTAGTGTCCCTTTTGGACCCAGCCTACACCCTTCCCTCAAGGCAGACCTTAAAGGTCAAGTGCCGTTTTCACTATTTGAGACTTATTTCAGGGACAAAATAACGTTACTTACTCAGCCATTTCAC
>JASCIP010000061.1:15662369-15683368 GCA_034783695.1 Sardinella gibbosa | reverse complement strand
CAAACATGACATTAAGTCAGTCTTGGTCACCCCCAAACTTAAAACAGTGAAAAAAACCTGGTTAAAATCCGTCCAGGAGTTGTCCTGCTTTGGGAGCAGCGTTTTTTTGGCTTTACAGTAGCTTAGTGTAGTTGCTGCAAACCAAGGGAACCACCTAGCATGTAAACTGGCTGCCTTGGTTTACAGCTAAAGCTAAAAAACACTGCTCCCAAAGCAGGACGACGCCTGGACGAAATTTTAACCAGTTTTTTTTTCACTGTTTTAAGTCTGGGGGTGACCGAGACTGACTTAATTTCATGTTTGGGTGGAAAATTCCTTTAAGTTTCATTCATCCCGGCTCTCCCCTACAACATATTTTCACTGATGTGACTGGTAAAAGAACAACTTTTTAATGTCAAACCTACTGCTTTTTATGGTTTGCAGCAGGGCTGTGCAATATTTAGAATTTCAGAATTCAGTTCAATTCAGTGAGTGAATTTGAATTGGCTCCATGACCCTCCACCCCACAGGATGTTAAATTCCATTTAATTGGAATGTGATACTTTTAACGTTTTCTTCCAAATGGAAGACACTAACATTAAAGGAGTGAATCAAACCAAAGCCCTGTTGTCTGAGGCTGCCGAGTACTGGCGATAGGTATCAGAACGGCAGCAGTAGGTACAACGTAGACCGAAATCGCGAACTAGCTGCTACCGCTTACTGATTAGGGCATATCTTTTTGCCATGATTTCGTTTTCATATGCCCTAATCAGTTAGCGGTAGCGGCCAGTTTGCAAATTCGGTCCACGTTGTACCTACTGATGTCATTCTGATACCTATCGACAACAATAAAGGAATACGCCACTGCTTAGGCTAATTCACTCATTTCTCACCTCTCCTCGAGTTTAACAATATTGAGTATTACCTTTCTTCAGTTCATCCAGCCGCTCTCTCAGTCTGACGGTAGTGTTTTTAGATTCAGGTTAGCATAGATCATTGAATCCTTTGTTGACGCATAGCATCCAACCCATTGCCAAGTGGCGTATCCCTTTAAGCTTACACTCCCAATGTTGAATAATCAGCTCTGGCCCTCAGCTTATTTCACTCAAGAAATGTCCGCTTCAACCAGATTTTTGCTCTCAATATTGTTTCAGGCCTTCCAACCTGCAGACGTGATATTAAGCTACTGTAGCCTAAAACGTAATGTCTGTTCAATTACAAATTGTTTTGTTTTTCAAATTGAATTACATTTGGCCTGATTTGTTTGAATACCTGATTAAAAAAAAAAAAAACTTTGCAGTTTGATACTGATTACATGAAAATTATTACTAAAAATCTTCATTTTTGAATATTTCTGAAAATGGAGTTACAGGCTTTTCATATACAGTATCCGTCTATCTGGACATACAGACCAAAAATAACACATAACCAAATATCTTCTCTTTTTGTAGGGCCAATTTATTGCATGGATTCAGCTTGTGAACCAAGATGGCTACCAGATTGCTTGTGCAAATGCTACCATTTATCTAGACTAGGCCTATTGCTTATGTGTTAAATTTGGAGAGCATATACAAAATGTTTTTTAAATATTCTGTTCTTCATTTTGGAATAGGATATATAGAGCAATGTACTGTATACAAAAACAATGCTTGAACGTTCGTTCCCAGACAACTTCCTCTATGTTAAGATAACAGTGGAATTTTAAAAAGGAAGCCCTGTGGCGAACAGCAATGGTACTAGAACTTGAAATGGTCAACCTGCAATGGTCTATAGCTCTGGTCTATAGCTCTGCAATGGTCTATAACAGACCTGCCAAAAGGTATGTAGGCTATTACTACATGGCTCTTTATAATGCTGTTAAGGAATGTTAAACAAAAAGTTGCCATAACCAATCAGCTGATCTGTAAGTTAACAGACTACTTTTTTGTGGAAGCTATTATGTATCTTAATCATTAAAATGCCTATGAAAGCGATGATAAATGCTTTATCATGTTTCTGATATGTTCAATAAGTAGCTTATGTTTAATAAGCCGGATAATGTTCTGTGAGGCGGTCATTATTGTGAAATCTCTTCCTTCACAGTGAATCAAGAGAGCTCTGCATTGGGCTCTCATCACTCTGTCAGGAGATATTGGACAATAATAATCGCCTTGCAATGTTCTCCCTTGCATAATGAACAGAAGGTGTGTGCACAAAAGAAGTTGTGATTTGTGTGTGTGTGTATGTGTGTGTGTGTGTGATTCTTTGTGTGCTCTCCCACAAACATTCTACATTCCAACACATTTATTTACGTCCATTGATATCCATAGTTAAAAAAAAACAATGGGTAATCCTTAAAGGGGACATAAAATGAATGAATGGTGTATTTTACCTTGATCTCTGATGTTAAAATATATTCAATTGTAACTGATAAAAATAAGCTCAAGTGCAATTTTTCAAGCCTAGTTGCCTTATTTAGACTGTATATTGAAATGGTCCTTTTGGCTAAATGGCGCCTCTTGGGTCATCACAACTGAACTAATGACTGCTATTTGACATAACTTGTCGACGTTTGTAATTCACCTGTTTTAGTGGCTATTTCTAAGTTCAAGATTTCCTGAAGATGGATACAACCATGCCTCATGATTGCGCTTTGGCCATGCACAACCTGTCCTAATTCACCACATCCAAGGCAAAAGTGCATCAGTGCATTTCCATGCAGCCAATAAATGTTTTTGAATCGATTTATTGGCCAAATTCTGTTTTTTACAAGCAAGTGGAATGTCACATTTAGAGCATTAGGCCTATGCACAAACAGATGTAGAAACTGAGGTTTAGGCTGAAACGGAGGTTGAAACTGGATGTTCCAGGGAGATAACAGAAGGCGAGAATGCTGATTGAAACTGGAGACCGCCAAACTAAGGCGAACATACTTTAGGTCTTGGACCAAGGATCTCAACACCTTTGGGGAGTCCCCCGAGAAGCGTGAGGTTGCTGGAGGCAATCACAGACCGGGGAAGTAACTGTTCCCTCTGGACAGTGTGTTGCTGTGCTGTGTCCTCTCCGCCTGCCACAAGATGGCCGCCCACAACTCACCTGCCGAATCTTGGTGGATTGCTGGGTCCTCCATCCTACCATCGGAGCCCGTGCCAAACCACCACCAGCTGTCTTCTCAGCCAGATGCCTGCTTAGTGTGTATATGAGAGTGCTGTGCTTAGTGTGACGATACCACTTGCTTGCATGTAGTGTTTTCTTCTGCTGTGCCACAGTTATTTTTACTGCCGGCTCTGCTGGCAAGCTGTGCATGAAGGAGGGCTACCCCAATAGGACTCCCTGACTGCAACTGGGCCAAGGAACCGGTCGCCTGCTTCTCCTCCAGCCACTGTGGCGTAGCAGGCCATCTATAGGGTGACGTTCACCCGCTCCCAATCAGGGGAGGAGCACTTAAGAGACTGCATGCATCCCCCTCAGAAAAACAGGACTAAAATATTGGACTCTTCCTCCCTCCTGCATTCCCTTTTCCTATATTGTGTTTAAATAAATGTCACCAGGCGGGGCGCCAGCGAGGCCAACCCCCCCATTGGACCGGCTACCTCAGGGAGCAACCCACACCCACCCAGTAAGGCACACGGGCACAGCCATAGGTTTAAAAGCATCAGAATTTATTTAGGACGAATGTGGGGAAAGGGAAAGAGTCCATTCAGCTCGCCACCAGAGCCCTTGGGGCCTGCTTGTCCGAGGTGGGTGTATAGTCCATGCCCTGGAAGACACTGCTGAGCAGAGGCAGCATGAGGCAGTCTTCTTCCGTCATTTGCGTCCCAATGTCAGATCCGCCTTATTGGCGAGCCCGGGAACAACACTGCAATTACATGCATGGCACACCAAAGAGAACACGCCTTCATATGTTCAAGTGAATCACACACACACACACACACACACACACACGCGAGGCCGGCAGTCGACTCAGAAGACGGTGATGACGATGGTTTGCCATAGACTTCAAGAGAGGGCCCCATCGGACTAACAGGGCACTCAGGAACGCAGCAGGTGGTGGTAGCTGGTGGACAATAATGGGCAGAACCCACAGCAATAGTACAAAAGACAGAGTGGACTAATAGTCTTCGCTACATGGTAGCTAGTATAGAGCATAACAGTTCATCCAACAATTCCACAAGGAATAGGCAGTGAAGGAGGGGGGGCTGCTACTTATCTCTTCCAAGGTTCATGATTAGACTCCCAAAGAGTTGCTCAAAATCCATGGTCCAAGACTCACGTTCCTTTCTTCCTTCTGCTTCAAACGATTCCGGATCCGTCACCACATCTGCTCCATATCTCATCCTGTTCCCCCTCTCCCCTGATGAAAGCCTGCAACAGAACCCTTAAAAACCCTCCCCCCTTGTGAGTGAACCAATGACTGCCCACCTGTGTCCACTTAACTGGATAGATCAATCCTGATTGGAAAAGAGGCTGCCATCTTGTGCATAGGTCCCTCCCCAAAGAAACACAAATCTCTAAAAATTGTATCCTACCCCCATCTTGCTATGCCACCCTGTGACATAAACTCATATTGTTTAACTCTTATCTGTGTGCCAGAGTGCCTGATTGATGGTTCGAGTGCTCCTCGGGGTGGCCAGTCTGGGGGACAGCCTTGTTGGCGCCCCCACCTGGTGACATGTACCATATGTCACAGCCAAACAGTAGCGATTGGTTGAAGTCATGACCAAACATGTTATGTAGTGATTGGTTTTAAGCAGAAAGAATGTGGGCAAGTGCATCATTTCAGTTAATTTTTTGTCAGCTCCTTGTACTCGTCTACTGGTTCAACTAGAATGTAGGTTAACACATGCTGGCGTTCCTCTTTAACAAACCGTTTTGAACAGTGTAATGCCCATCTTGTCTCCACTCTGTTATCATATTAGCAACTGAAATCATTCACTGAATGCAGAATCCTGGCATATGACCATGGGATGTAATTTTCAAATAATGCACTTTTTTATTATTATAATTTGTAATGATGGAAAATTGGGTATATTTGATGAACATAAAATTTTAAAATCTGTTAAAGACTCAAGGACTCGCTCAGAAATGATGAGACCTTTCCCTGCCACTGTGGGCTGAGTCTGAGTCAAGACCAAGTCTTTGAAGGGTCAAGTCCGAGCCAAGACGGAAAAACTGAGTGGGAGACAGGAATGGTACCCAGCAGAGATGATTGTGGTGCAGGTGGACAAAGGAAGTACATATAGGCCTACAATAAATGAGTCTCACACTTCACAGGTCAAATGTGTCGTACAGTACAGTATGCGCATACACTATATACTCTATATCATGTAAGTCAAAAGAGAGAGAGAGAGAGGCAGACCATAAAGGAGCACACCTACAGTAAGGTGTGGTGCATGGCAACCCTGCAGGGATGGTCAGTGTGCTCACCGTGCCTCTCAGCTGGGGGTAACAGCAGAGGCTGGCATTGCCTGAGGACTGATGATTTACTGTGCACCGTCCCTATGGTGCAACTATTGGGAGCAGAGCAAATGTTTTTTTCCTATTTCGTGGTTGCAAGGTGTAAGAGGGACAGAAAATTAAATGTGGCGAATTTTAAACCAATATGACATGGAATTGTACTATCGCTTTGGCTTAATAATCAAGTAACAGTGGCCTGGACTACTTGATCTATAGCTTGAACTACAGTATTACTATTACGCCGCATGTAAGTATACTTTTATGTGTATGTACTCCATATAGGCTATATAAATCATAGGCTATAGCATATCATATATTCAGAGGTGGGCGAAGTACACAATTTCTATACTTAAGTGAAAGTACATAATTACTTGTTTCAAATATTTAAAAAAATATTCAAGTACTTTTTTCTTTTGATTTGTTGAAACTGTAGCCTAATATTTATTTCATTCTCCCATCAAAGTGACTGTGAAGGTGGTAAATTAGCCTACCTAAAAGCTAGCCTGGCTTTCGCAACAATATATAATATAGGCCTATATAAAATATATAATATACAATATATTATATAAAATATATAATATACAAAAAATACAAACATAGCCTACATACATAAAATACTTACACGCACTGCCTTTTGAGAGGCGGAATAATGTAAAGCCGGCTTCCTTCATCCTTGAGGGAAAGCTTGCTTCATATTGGTGAGCAGGATTTCTGGCATTGGAAAAGCAGTAAATAGACAGGTTGGCTATACTGACTTGATTGCGAAATTTTGTGGAGCATCATAGGAAGTATGCACCAGCCCAGGCTACCATAAAGCAGCATATTGACATTAAAGTGGTAGGCCTACTTTGCAACATTTCACCTTGTATGGCCTAATGTCTTTTAAGTCATTTGGAAAGTGAATGAGGTTCTAACAGTGTTTATTTCAGAGGCCTACAACATATAAGAATTTCAATATAGGCTGCACAAAAATAAAAGCAAAATCTGAACTGTATAGCTGAAAGCATCTTTATTCTTACAGTAGTTAAAATTTAATTTAAACACAGACCCATGGGTCATTTCAACGACTCTAATATTATGTATTAAAACAAGCTCAAAGTTAATTTCTACAAAGAAAATGTTCCCATCACTTTGTCAAACTTTAAATGCCCCGCATCCTTACGAGAGATGCTAATGTCTGAAGTCGAGGCTCGAGGCAGCCTCACGTCCCCTTGGAGACTAGCAGAAACGACACGTGATGTGGCCACTTACTTATTAGGGGCAGAGAACGGCGCTTTGACGACGAGCGAGGAAAGTATCTTCCTCTTACGTCGATTAAGATAGATGATCTTCGGCTCACGGTATTTGGAAGGGTGAGAGAAATTTCAAAGTTTACTAACTTTATAGATCTGCGCTATCGCCATTTTGATTGCTTCGCGGAACTTAAGTTTGCCTGCTCTTTTCCCCCTAGCCCATCATCTCTTTTCACCATCATCAGTATGTCTCGGCGTAAGCAATCCAATCCCAACAAAGTCAGACGTAAGTTGTTCTCGGATTACTGTTTTAAATCGCTTTGTATTGGTTTTCTGAATGAGTGTTGTTTTATTTTAATATAATTGGGAAATGAAATGATGACAAAGTTTTGACTGAGGTACTCGCGAAGGGCAGGGAGTTTTCTGAACTCCTGTTCGCTTCCTAGTTTGTTTTTTTCCTCCGAGGGCTTGATGCTCCCAGTGCGAAGGAGAAAAGGAGAAGTATTGGAACTTGTCACGGCCTTTTGTCACACGTTATCGCCATTTCTTGCGTTACTTTGTCGGCTGATCCAGTCGCAAACTGTTGCGCTTCCTGTTAGTTTGTTATGAGGCTGCAACAGAAGGTTCAAAGTCTAAGTTATTAGCAAGCTAACTAGCTGCTAGTTTGTTGCACGGAGCATCCATGTCTTAGTGCACTTTGATCAACAATTTAGCTGACTAGTTGACATGCGTAGAGTGTCTGTTTGGCCTTGACTGGACATCCCCCTCTTCTTCAAATTCTTTGGATGGCCAACATTCACCACTATCATTTTGACGCTTTTTTGGTCCGTCATTAGATTAGTTACTTATTTTCTCAACCTAACGTCCATCTCGCCCGATGGAGCTAACTACAGTACATCGTCCGCTTAAATGTCTAGAACACAGACAGTTGCATTTGATAAACTTTAGCGAAATAAATAAGCAGAGAACAACGAGACGTGGAAGTTAGGGCAGTGATCTTAAACTCTTATTAAGTGTTTCATAATACAACTTTTTTTAATTAATTAATCTTTAATTCATTCATCAAATTAATTAATTTGATGTTTACAAACGACAGGTTGACACGTTTTATTAAAGTACGAGGAGATGCATAAATAAAGATGGACTGGAGGAATGGACTTCTTGGTCTGTGAGTGTTAGATAATGGTTGCTAGGCATTTTTTCCTCTCTTCTGGCGCCTCTTGCGTTGCCGGTGCGGTTACTGTAGGCCTACCCTACTTCAGATAAATGTGGCGAGCAGGTCCCTGTATGCGTTTTACAAAGATTGTTGGATGACAAGTAGACTATGATGTTTTTGGTGTGTGTTTTATTTGCTTATTTTTTTCAGCACATTTGTAATTCGAGGTTTTGGGGTGTAGATAGGATGAATGATATTCTGTATCACTTTTGGATGGCAGATCCGGATGAAAATTCCATTATGCCTTGGGATTGCTTTGTTTTGATGGAATTCTTTCGAGTCTACTGTCACTTTCTCTGTCCATTTTAATAGGGTGTGATGGAAGTGGCCCAGTACCCTAAACAGACTACTAGGCAATAGTCTATTGTGTCTGCAATCCATTTAAACTTTCTGGAGGGTGATTTGTCTATAGATCCAAATTTTGAGGTTTTGGTGTCATTGGAAAAGTTGTGGTGTCTTTTAGTACTGGACTTGCTGTTTTGAGGCACACTAAGAATAGTAGCCTAACACAAAAGAGGCTTTGGACTATCTCAATTGAAGTAACCAATATTAAAATGATGTTTCTAAATCCAAATGCAAAGATTTGTAGTCAAAGTCAGTAGGCTATTTTTACATCATCAAATGAGTGGGACACCGAGTGTTATAGGGCACCCGACTTTGATGGCTATGTTGAGTTGGACTAGCCCTATTCCCAAGAAGAATTTACGGTCATCTTGCTAATTCAGCTAATTGGCATCTCAATGAAGTAGCCTAATTATTTATCAGAGGGTTTCTGCGGTTTCTAGGTTTATATGTAAATGAGTCATTTTTCCAGTAATTATGATTTAATTTGCATGTATCGAAAAGTATAGAAGTCTGAATAAACAAAAATTCTCTACCTGCATAATTGTTAGGCCTCCAAATAGCATGAGTGTAAAGTTTATGCAAGGCCTGTGTGTAGCATTTTTATGTGTAGCAGTCTACACATCATGGGCTATTTGATCTCTGTAGGCAATGCTTTTACATTTTGAATCATTATTTAAAAACAAAACCTCCTCTCAGCTTTTTTGTTACTGTAATCTTTAATCTGGTTTTAGCCTCATACCATGTTACATGAATCTCACTTTGTAACATAGGCTACCGATGTTAAGTGATTTTTGAAAATATCATGTCTGTTGGCATTTGAACCAAACACCAATGAAATACCAGATGGCAAACTCCCCAATCCCTGCTCAGATTTCTTTCCCATTTCTCCAAACTTCCATTTCCTCTTTTACTGAATTGACTGAGGCAGGTACAGTGTGTTTGGGGGACAGGCTTGCTTCACCTGGGTTCCAGTTTTACAGCCAGTATTGTGAGAAGGTTTTAAAAAAAAAAATAGAAAAGAAACAGTGTGCTCTCAGAATCTAGACATCGCAGATTCAGGCTTTCCCAAATTCAAGGTTATGTACAGTAAGAGATGGAAAAATGTTGGCAGTTATGATTTTCAATTTACTTTTAGTTGCTGGATATGTTCTTAAAACCTTTTACAGCTTACAGCCTGCCATCTTGACAGCTTTTTGCATCTGATAGTAATTTGTGAATTATGTGGTCTATATTGCATGTATCCTACTGTACAGTAGCTGTGGAACACGGATCAAAATCTTGTGGAAGAATTTGGATTTCAGTCATCAACTAATCTGTTGTCTCTCAATTAGACCTGTGTGGTTGCGAGGGCATGAGGAATGGATCCTTTGTTCCGTGAGAAATAAAGTAACTGTATTGCTTTTTGGCATCTAATTCGCTCAAGAGAGTAAAGAAAGAGTGTTAATCCTCCATTCCTTATTTCTTTGCTTCCCCCTTCCAACACCCCTCGCCATGGCAACGGGCAAATAAATAGGTAGCCTGTTTACTACAGGTTCAAAGTCTTTATTGACTGCTATCTCCCATGTGAAAGAATGCTGGGAGAAGGAGAGGAAAAAGGGGCGGGAAAGGTGAAAGAAGAGAGGAAGAAAATGGAGAACCTGGAAATCCTACCTTGTTATGGCGGAAAGACAAAAGGGTTGAGGAGTGCAAGAATCAGATGTTATGCCAGTAGGCTAAAGCACAAAGAATGGTGCAAAAGAAGAATGTAGCCTAAACCCCAGCCTATTGCGTTCTGGGAATCTACCTTGGAGCACATGAGTAGAAAAACAAAGGGGACAAGAGCACATGGTGTCAGGAAACTGACTCGAAGGAGGAAGAGACAGAGGATGTGTAGAAACAATAGCCCTGAGTGAAGAAAATGGGTCCTGTTATTGGATGTGGAGAAAGTCCTTTATCTACTCTGCCTTTAGGGCTACTTGCATAATTGTATTTCCCTTGCATTCCATGCAGATGTATGCATATCATGTGTAGCTTACTCTAATGGTTTCTTTTCATACTCTGGCTGCTTCATCCTGTTGGCACTTGCGTTCCAATTTTAATTTTAATAACAACACATTTTAATAGGCCTAGTTTATCTATCTGAGACAGACAGGCTTAGGCCTAACTTGATCTTGATCTCCCACACTGATGGAGGGAGGAAGAAGAGAATTGGCAGACTCTGCTGAGCCAGTGACTGTTTTATTTTTCTCACTTGTTCTTCTGCAACATCTTGTTCTGTCCGCCTCCTGTCTTTCCCTCTCCTTCCCAGTTTGTCTGTCTTGCTGACTAAACACTTTTGTCAGCTGGCAGTTGTTCATAGGCTGAGGATCTGTAATACCTTCTGGAGTTTAGCAGGGCAAGGGGGAGGGGTGCTATTCACAGACGCCACTTGTTGCTGAGTGCAGTGACGTGGAGCAGAGAGAGGATGGATGGCAGAGTGGGAGGAGCAGGAAGGGCGGGGGGAAGGGGGGGGGGGGTTAAATGGTAAAACAATGCCGAATCATTCAACTACTTTGTTCTTGGGCATGCATCCCTAAGCACAATATTTCAGAATCCATTTGCTGGGATCTTTCTGAGACATGTACTTCCCTTTGTCAAGACTGCTGTGGCTGAGGCTGTTTTGCCATCAGGAGACACAGGTGTGGGAGGAGGTTGCCAACAGGGCGCAGAGCTAAATAGTTTCCTAAAGACGTTCGTTGTGAACATTTTGGTTAAGACGAGGCAAGAGTGGTCAGGGAATGGGCATAGAACACATTTAATACACAGAGCCACATATATTGGCTGTTAGTTTGCTTGCTACCTGGATATACTGGAGTACTCTTACATAATCACTTTGATGCAAAGGTAGTATTATTTGCTCGGCAACCATAGAACACACCTAATTTCCATGGTTACTGTAGTACATGCCCTTAGTCAGATCAGGATGGATGGTAGATGGCCACATACAGACACTCTTCTTTCTTTCTTTTTTTTCTCTTTCTCTCTTTCTGTCGTTCTTTCTCTCTCTCTCTCTCTTCCTCTCTTCTGGAGTTTGAGGGAGGATCCTTTAGAAGGGATAGTTTGGCAGTGCTGTGTTCACATATTTAAAATGAGTATGCCATTTATTTATTTATTTATTTATTTAAACCCTTTCTTGAAATCTGACATTTACAATACAGTAGACCTCATCATCCAAGCAGCAAATGATAATATGGCTGTCTAAAAGGTGTAGTCAGCAATGCTAAGCGGTTTCTAAACACATTGTCTTAACACTTTTTGTAGCATTCATAAGCCGTCCTTTTGTTTGGTCCTTGGTTCTAGTATAATGGAAGTTGTGTTGACAAAACACTTGTGCTAAAGAAATGTAAAGCCTAAACACAAAAAATGCTTGTCTGTAATATTTATCGTGGATCACCAGCCTCTTGCCATCTGGGGCGCTGGAGACTATCAATGAACTGTTCTTTCTTCATATGGTCCGGTCAAAGATATTCATGCTTCACGCTAACTTCACTATTTTAGTCATCATCACATCACAGATTACAATTTATGTTTGAGCTAACAGATTGGTTTGGCTATAACGGAGCAATTCCTAACACTGCAAGCAGACAAAATTAAGGCAGTAATCGTACAAATCTGCTACAAAATGTGGGGTATTAAAACAAAAAGATCCCCGTCCACACGGAAGTCTTGTATCCATCTCTTTGCAGGCAACTCTTGACAGTACATTACATTGTATTGACATTACAATACTTTACCTCCTAGGCTGTTTTGCATTGTACCACATTTTAACTAAACAGCAGTCAGCAGACAGGTTGTTGCTTGTAATTCGATATTCGTAACATTAGTAGCCTAGTAATGGAATGGATAATTAAACCGTTAATTTCTCATAGTTTTTTTTTCCCTGCCTGTGATGGGTACAAATGCTTACAGATTCAAGTCCATATTAAAACAAAGCTCTTGTTTTCAAACAAATCTGAGGCAAACAGAATTTTCAAATCTTTAGGCTTCATAAAAACAAAACCATTGGATTAATATGGACGAGGAATCCAAACAAGTTGTTACGGATTCATTTAAATCTACAATAGTCTGGCCATAGTCTGAGACTGTCAAGTGTTTTTCTGTCTCCCAGCCCCCACAAGCAAAGAGCAAAGTTTCACACAAGCACAAATCATGTGTGGTCACCGCATGAAGCTGTATGTCTTTCTCAGTGTGTGTCTGACAGAGGGATAGCCTCAGTCTCCATCCTCATGAAGGCTGTATTCTTCTTGGCGTTACAAAGAGCCCCATTATGGGCCTGTGTGAGAGGCGGCTCTGCCTCTTGCTCTGTGGATGCTCCCCCATCCCCTCCAGTGATTTCCTCATCACAAACAGGCTTTTGGGAACACAGAGTGGCAGCCCTTGTTGGCAGTATAGTTCAGCATGGAGACCTAGGCTACTGTACCTGCCAGAGCCGTCAGGAGAGATGGGATCGAGGTAAAGTTCAATAAGAGGCCCTGGAGAATGGAGAATGTGGATTCAGCATCCACAGTGATTAAACAGACTCTGCATCAAGGCTATGCAGACATTAGTGATGGGGATTGGTCAGTTTGGCCCTGTATGTTGATTGCTGATAGGGTGGGGTAGTTTGAAGAAGAAACTTTCCAAATGACCTAAAAAACAGTGTTGCGTCTAAAGAGCGATGGGCCAATGTGATTTCATGCTTTTTCCATAGTTTATCAGTAGCATCTCAAAATTAGCGCTTTGTAGGCAGTTGTAGCAAGTTCACCTCTCAGCTACTGTGAATGAAAGCAGCACCAGGCAACATTTACTGTTGTTTTCAGGTTAATTTACCAGCTTCCTTTTCCCTTTAATGGTTAATATCTCACTACGGACTGAATGGGGGCTCTCTCTTGCCATCAGCTTTAACATAAACATACACAAATAAACTCAGATATTTTTGGTTGAAATAATGTGGTTGATTGACTGCTGCAAATTTCTCTGTAATGTTTACAGACTGTAAGCTGGTCAGAATGCCTCTTCATGATTTAAACATGACAATCCACTGGTTTTACCTCTCCAGTTTTTTGTTTCAATGGTGAACTAGGCAGACTCATGACATCATGGATTAGCCTACATAATGTCCTTTATTCCTGATGTTATTCTGATGTGGGCCATATCTTGTACAGTAGAATGAACATTAAGTAGTGAGCTATTAACCATTAAAGGGACTATGAAGCTGGTAAATTAACAAGGCACAACTGTGCTCAAACGAAGGGTAATGTTAGCGATGATGGAGACAGTGATGTATTGAGAAGGTACTATAGTATGTGATGACTACTATGTAAGTGAATATCTTCAGAGAACATCAAGATTTTGATGCAAAGCAGGCATTGTACACTGACTGGAGAGGAGGAGGCATCTAACAGATGTGCCTTCAACATTACCATCCTATAGCCCTGCTCCCCTCTTGAGCGGGAGGCAGAAAAAGCATTGGCTCACTATTGCTCTCCAGTGACCATGTGCAATAAAGGTGAATTCAGAAGAGGTGTTTCCTGCCAAGGTATGCATCTACTGACCTCACTTCCTCCAGCTATTTTGGCTCCTACGTTGGGATAGGACTGCTGCCGGTTGCCTAGTTGCTGCTGGGAGTTGGGCTAAAAAGCCCCTGGCCCTTGCCTGGGCCCCTGAATTTATGGAGCTAAGCTGTCTCTGCAGCTCCTGAATGAATGTACCTTTTGTTACGCAGATAGACAACTGTCAGAGTAATGGTCAGCACTACAGATCAACATGCTGTGTCCCACACAGCCATAAAAACTCTGTGAACAGGGAGGGATGGAGAGTAGGAGTGGGCGGGGATTGACTGAGAAACTTCATTCTCAAGAACAGAAGTACAGGAAGTCTGAGCGTTTCTGCTCACTAGGATTGGGGCTGCGTTGTTATGCAATGGTTGCCTGTGCTCCAGAGAGCAGGCAAAGTGCTGACTCCACTAAAGCTGGTCCGGACGTCCAACATTTTATTGGTGTTCCTCTCAAGCATCAGGGATGCAGGGATGGATGACCAAAGTTAGGAGCCGGTGTCAGACAGGCCTGTGTGAATATCCTCTACATGGTGCTGCTAGTCCATAGATATCGCTCGGGTTATAGCAGGTTGGGATAGTCTGTTTAAACAAGTCATTTTGCCTAGTAACTGTAAAGTAAACATCCCCTTTAGCAGCAATAATGATTTACCAGTAAGAGACACTCTAACATTAGGCAATGTTGTCACTGTAATGTAGCCTGAGAATCGGTTGTTTAGTGTGGAAAATGGTACTGTAGAGGAAAGGGATGTTTCATTATTCTGATGACTTCAATTACTGTCAGCAGTTTTTCCTCTATGGTTGTCTGTCTTCTCTGTAGAAGAAAAGGAGATTGTGTCAGAGAAGGTCTAGGGGTGTTACTCTAGTTCGACTATCAATTCTTGTGTTCTGGCTTTTAGCAGACCACCACAACAGCATTAATGCTATGTTGTATCATTTCCATGAGGCCTCAGACTTTCAAACTGCTCAGTGAAAAAGTTGAAGGCTGCTTCCTTGCCCCCCTGCCCCTATCTCATTGTCCTTGATGGGCCAAATCAACAGATGAGTGCAGGCTTCTCCTCGGAATGCAGGCAAAGAACCGGCTGATCTTGTCTGTCTGGATTGTGCTGCTAGAGAAATGCCACCCACCCCCCCCGTACTAGGCTAATGTAGTTTGAAGTCTGGTCCCTATACTCTCCCATTAGGCCCACTTTATGCATTTGTGTCTGCTTTACACACGGGGGGCACATTTTCTTTACGACATGTGCCCTTCTTCCCTGCTTTCACATGTTATTCTCTGTCTGGCATTACAAGCGACCATATTCCATTTGAACACTCTTTGAAGGTGCTGAATGCAGTCTCCACTGTCAGTGAACTCTGGTTGGGCTTGGGCTCAGGTTGGGTCAATTAAAACGGATACCTCTTGTGTGCTCTTTAAAAAGGACTAGGATTTTGGGAGACGAAGATTGACCTTTTAGAATGTATTTTGAAAACTCTTTGTTAAATGAAGGATTAGGATAGTTTTCTATCACATGATATTTGAAGTATTTTATGAGATTTTGGCCATTTTTCCACACTCTTTCATTTGTGTTGTATTATTCTCAGCAGCATCCGTTTCCTCAAGTCCTACAGCTCCATACTGTTGGTCAGAAGGCTTGCTAGTTGCTATGGAGACACAAAGGTCATAGTCAGCTGCTCAGAGAGTGCAGTTACCTGCATGGGTCTGCATTTGCCTGGGGAGGAAAGCGTAGTAAAGCAGATGGTAAAATGACACAAATGTGCTGCACCGAGCAGAGAGGCCATTGGTGTGTAATTTAGCCCACACAAAAAGAAGCTGAAGGCCAAGTCCTTGAACAGAAATTAGCTTTGCTACTTTTTGTCATCTTGGTCAAGGCACTGCCATAGAAGATTAGAACATACCATGTTTGGCCCACTAGCATGTTTTCCCATTGTCTGCTAGCGTCCCTTTAGAAGATTTATCTGATGCCTTCCTTGCTGCCTATTCTGTTGTCAATGTGAACTTTTTCTAGGAACGGGTGCAGTTTCAAATGCTTCCTCTACATCAACTCGGTAGGCTTGAACTCCCCTCATGCCTCTCAATTAGGCAGTCTTACCAACCACTAATCTTATAATCTGTTTCTCTCTGCTCCCCATCCTCTCTCTCTCTCTCTCTCTCTCTCTCTCTCTCTCTCTCTCTCTCTCTCTGTCTTGCTCTATCTCATCCCTAGTCTGGAGACCTCCGTACCCCCTCCCCCAACATACACTCTGTCCCACATAGGTTGTTTTTTGACACTTCCACTACAACTAGTTTCATGTTTGGTTATTTTGTACCCCCCCCCACCCCCCTCCATGAGAGACTCAGACACTTCATCCTCCTCCTCTCCGGCCAAGTTTTCCAGTTCTCACATCCTAAAGAGGATAAGCTGTTGTTGGCTTTCTAAATCTCTCTGTCACTCTCCTCCATGTCTGCTCCCTCCATCCCCGACCTGCTTCTCTCTTGACATAGCCCTAGGTGGACTTTTTTATGTAACCGCATTTGGTGAACTCTTAAAAGCAGAGATTACACTTCAGGAACACACACTCTTCCTAGCTACCTGGGTTCCCAGTCGTAGAGAAGAATTAGTGTTACTTGAGGAAGTGTTTAATGTACAGTACTGATGCAGACACATGGATGGATTTTTGCATACAGGTTGATACCCGATATCAATCCGATGGCCCCCTTGAATTAGGAGATGGGCATTATCCTCAGTCTCCATTGTCCTACTCTCTTAGCTGGGCATTATTTTCCAAGCCATGACAAAACAGCAAAATAACATAGACATGGAAATAAATTGCTATTTAGAATACGATTAGCCTAAAAAATAAACAAATGTGTGCTAGTGTCATTACATTGTGTTTGATGTGTGTAGCCCCAAGTTTATTACTGTAGGCGCCTGTCACAAATGTTTTAAATGTTACAGGACTTCGGGAAACCAAACTTTGTTTCCATGCAAACTGCAAGTGGAAATCAGTGGGCTGCTGCAGATGTTGATTGTTTTCTATTGCATCAGTTTTAATAAATATTCATAAACAACTTGAGTAGAATTTTCATTGGATTATAGGAGAAATGAATCTGGCAATAAGCTTTTGGTGTGTATTGTTAGGCTGCTACATCACTGACAAGCAGACACTACATGAGCTAAGTTCGATAACCGGAACCATCCAGGTGAAGGTTCATCACTTACAGTAAATGACCTTAACCTTTTGCTCATCTGCTTAATAACACAGTAGCTATAGGAAACCTGTGTTTTCATCTTTACAGCTGCACTTGGTGACACACTATAGTGTCTATTCTTTGTAAGACAGGTTCAGAGTATTGTGGAGTTGCCATTATGTTTAGGAATCGGATCGACCCATGGATTGGCTATCAGATCCAAGTATTCTGTACCCACTTCAACAAGGAAGCAAACACTCTCTCTGGGAAGCAGCTGTGTGTGTGTTTTTATTTGTGTATGCACATTTTTGTTACTTAATTGCATTTGTCATTTCCTTTTCCAGTGTAAGCAGTGTGTATTTGCTGGGCACGTGTGGTGAGTGGTGAGGTAAGGTGAGGTGACCTGCACCCCGCTCGTCTGTGACCATCGTTAGCAGCAGTATCTGTGGACGGGTAAATATGACGCCCCGTAACCGCACGCCACAGCTTGACACTGTCTCTGAAACAAGCAGCAGAACAGCATGGCACACTGGAATACAGCTACTGTATGCTTAGGAGCATTTTCATTTGGATTTGCCATCCTGCTTTTTCTGCCGTCTGATGCTATTTAACTGTGCATCCATATTCGCCTTGCAGATTCTTTTTTCCACTTCTCTTTGTCTTTCTTTGAGGCCGGCGCTATGCTTGAGCACATTCTCTTGGACTGTTGTGCTGTCTGGCTCACCGTGCATGACTCACTTTGTTGTGTCAATTGTCCTACTGTCTCCAAACGTATTTAAAGTTAATTTATTGTCGAACATTAATTCAGAGAAAAGGTTTTTTTTTTCTTTTAGTTTAGTAAATGTTTTTTTTGTTTAATGTTTTTGCATTCTATTTACAAACAGTAACATTATCATGTGCATTGGTTATAATGAGTTCAGGTACCCAGTCTAAACTCCTTTTGGAATCTAGTTCTGTATGGAAAATAAAATGTTTCATTTCATCATTTGTTTCAGAAGAGGAGTTTTTTCTCAGTGTCTTAGCCTTGCTGCTTCAATGATGGCTAGTTGGTAAGCTAGGCCTATACAGTTTGCTAAATATGCTAGTTAGTCACAGGATGCCTGATTTGGCGGTGGAAGATGTCAGTAAAGCAGACCAAATTGCAGATTTCTTTCCCCTGACACAAAAATGATTTATGAGTGTACTGTATACCGGTATGAAATCCTTATGGCGTTAAATGTGGGTCTGGTTCCCAGAGTAATTTTAGGCAGCATGCTTTTCTATATAATATGTGGTTGTTTTGGAGGCACACAAATGCACCATCTTTCATACACATTTGTGCGCTCAAATGTATGGAGGAGCCTCCACATTGTGTGCAGTCAACTCCTCTTGGTTTGTTTACCTCTTCATGTCCATTGTTTCTGGCCCAAAGTAGACCCGTACGGGACGCAAAGAATTGAAAATGCAAGCATGTCTGTACACATGCATCTGTATGGCTGAAATATTTCGGCTCCATGTTTATATTGGGTGCTATTGTCTTCTTAATGAATGGGAATCCCTGAGAGCAATTCAGCGTCTTACACACTCTGAAGCTCAGGGTTATGTCAAGGTTATGCAGTCTCCTTCCCCTGACTCCTTCCCCGACCTCCTGTGGGAATAAAACTTTATGATTCCTTCCCTATTATTCAAGTGACATATGCCACAGACTTTGCACTAGGTTGTAAGAAACATGCGGCCTGTCATTGTCTACCACAATAGATTTCTAGTTTTGTTTTGTTTTTTTTCTTTCCCTGATAAAATCCTCATATGTTTTCCCATTTTGTCCTTAAATGACTAACTCTTTCATTCGTTGGTATTGGCAGGGTTTTGAGGGCCTCCCAGCTAGTCAAAACTTGCCCAGTCTCCTTGAGGCAGAGTGCAAGCAAAGTCATGTCTGAGGCAGCAGCTAGTGTATGCCCATCAGTCAACATACAGGGGGGGTGAGATACGAATTGTAAACACCCCATTTGAAACCAAGCACATCTGTCAGGGTAACAAATAGTGCATAGATGTAAATCTGCATGTTGATTAAAAAACAAAACAAAAAAACCCCACTTTGGTTCAGATCCTGGGGAGGGAGGGAGGGGGGGGGGGGGTTCTGTTGTTTGAATTTTGTGTCCAAAAGGCATCTTGTATAGTAGCTGCACACACGGTGTTTAAACCAGTAAACAAATAAGTACTGTAGCTCTCCATTTCAGAAGAAAACATGATGGCACAGACAGAGCCCTAGTAACCTAGTGTGTAAAGGCTTAATATAGCAGCTTGTCAGGTTTAGCACTTTGACTGGCAGTATGTCTATGGTGTATGATGTGTTCGTAGCCAGCTTCTATGATTTGACACTTCACTCAGTAGGTCCTTTCTGAAGTCTATGAATCTTGTGCAGTTTGGCAGAATACTGT
This sequence comes from Sardinella gibbosa, assembly GCA_034783695.1. Lineage (NCBI taxonomy): Eukaryota > Metazoa > Chordata > Actinopteri > Clupeiformes > Clupeidae > Sardinella > Sardinella gibbosa. Next base: position 15,664,020 of record JASCIP010000061.1, on the reverse strand, counting down.
GGACCGTGTGCAAAGGTAGTGTATGTGTGGCTGTGTGCAAGGAAGCGAGCTGTGCAAGTTGGGACAGGGCCCAGTGATTGCCTGAGTGGTGGAGACTAGCAAAGGATTGTCAGGAGTGTCAATAGAAGAGGAGAATGGCTGGGGGGAAGTTCACATGGGCACACACGTGTTCACATCCATGACTCCAACTTTTCCTCTTTTCCCAGAAAAGTCCCCAGTGTGAGCATAGGGAGAGAAAACTGGCACTGAAAATACATGTGGTCAGTCAAAGAAGGAAATGTGCTCTTCGCTGCTTTTTCTAACTCTGCGCTTTACAGGAATCATCTATGCATGTGTGCCTGTGTGTGCGTAATAGAGGTTGTTGAAAACTTGTACTTCCAACTGCAAAATGTAGAGCCTCAGCAGGTAAGGATTTGGGCGGGGGGGATTGAATCTCATGGTCCCCCCCTAACCCCTGAACCCTTGATGACTTCACTGCCATGAGTCAGCTTAATGATTGACCTACAGTATGCCCCCCTATGAAATCAGCCAAAGGCCCTATGTAGACTCCATGAACCCACATGCAAGGTTTTGCATTGAGTATATAGACGTTTTCAAGAGAGTTTGATTACTAACTTAATAGCTGTCAGCGCTTTCTGATTTCTGATTGGACTATTGACATGAAATTTTGACCACACATTGGTATTAATCTAAGCCATACAGCAGACATTGGTATTAACCGAAGAAAGCCAAACGTGCAAAGAAATCTGAAGGTTAAACCCCCAAAAGGAGCTTTTTTGAATCTCTAGTTGATTGGAGGGTGATGCTCTATCCACAGGCTGTTAATGGAGTCAATGGTGCTTACTGGAGGCGTCTGAGGTTTTAAACCTCATCTGTGAGCAGCTGGATTAATGTGCATTTACAAGAATAACTTGTAAAGGTACTACTCTTAGCAGACGTAGTCTTGGAACGAGACATTCAAGCATTGCTTTTGTTTACATTGCTGGAGCGGTCTTTATAAGGGAGCCTCTTTAACTCTTGTACAGTACGTGCCACAAGGGCGTGAAGCATTCTTTTAGGTGCGCTGAAAGGCCTCAAAAACACTTTCTGTCTCTGGGAAGGAAAAAGTGTCACTCGTCATAGAAAGTGCCTGTTACACTGTGAACAGCAATTTACACCTAGGAAGAGAATACCTGAACTACAGTACTCTGTCTGTTGCGCTCTCTCTCTCTCTCTCTCTCTCTCTCTCATAGTAAATGCCTGTGTATAGGGTATATGGCAAACATACACAGCAATAATTAACAAGCAAAGTGGTGGGTGTGGGTGGGTACTGTATGAGTGACCGTGTTGACTTGCTTTTGTGTGTGTTCTCAAGCGTATGTGTGGGCGGTCTGCTCTTGCGTGGTGCTTGAATGATGTGGATAATTGTACATGCAGCCATATAGTGGTTGGTCCAACCTAACCACTGGCCTTTGATGGACAAGCGCAGACAAGTAAGGCATTGCCTCCCTTTTTGTCCTCTTTTCAGGTTGGTAAACCTGTCTCTGAGTATGCCTACAGTAGGTGTTCTTACAGATACAGATATCTCTACGTTTCAAAGAATGATGGATGTAGTGACGCCCTACTGTGTCCTTTCCCTTCCCTCTTTGCTGTCTGGTTTGGGATAGAAAAG
>JASCIP010000061.1:14899443-14919673 GCA_034783695.1 Sardinella gibbosa | reverse complement strand
AACTTATTAGTGCTGAAAGTGAATGTATGTTTGCACGCTGGGTTTTTTAACTTTGGGATAATGGTCTGGACCTCCACCCCTCAAAAATGGTTCAGTCCAAGTGCACATTAACTGGCTAATTGAGCAGCTATTCAGGGGCAGAGAGGATGCCAGGAGGCCATCAGTAGGAGGCAGGTGCCCAAAGCCTGGAATTCTGGGAAATGTAAAAGTGAACTGTGCTTGCTGTAAGGTGTGGGGATGTACAGTATGGTCCGTAGACATGCACTGTCACCTTGTATGGACTCGAGGCCTAGTTTGTGCTTTGGCTACAGGTACAGTATGGCCTTGACAGCCTTGTTGATTTACCTGTACTGAATGTCTGGACTGATTTAGTGCTGCCTGGAATGTACTGTATATGTGCTCTCTGCATCTGAAGGTATAAGGAAATTAAGTCCATATTTGTACAAACTGCTGTCTCCTGCCCCTTTCATCCATCACCCCCACCCCCACCCTTCCAATGGTGCTCCGCCCTAAAAGTGGGGTGTCCACATCAGCCTTTTCTCTCCCTCTGCCTGCTGCGGATGCCAGGACAAGCAGCCACGGGCTGAGGCATAAGGACACGGCTGCATATCAGCCCTGTGTTTCACTGCAGACAGTCATAAACAAAGCATATTACAGAAGAACTCAAAGAGGCTAATGGCAGCAAATAAACCGCCTCTTGATTTATGCTGCATATTGAATCAGATTCTTTTGCAAATACTGGCCCTAGATTTTAGTGTGGGCTACATCACTTATCACTTGTACTTGCGGTAAGTGCTTATTTGGCAACGGCATGGCACTGTTTTCGAGATGAGATCTTTTTTTAAGGGATAAATCTTACAGGAAGGCCAGGGATTGATTTTTTGTGATTAACTTATGGGGACATTATCTCCCCCTCTGGTTGCTCCACTGGGTTAGCTTGCCATTGCTTCCTATAATAAAGCAATGATAAAATGGGATCCACACGGGTGATATCCCCGTGAGTGTCATCTGAAACAAGCCCAGGGGTAAATCACTGCGATCCCACTGATAGCTCCAGATGTACTAATCCAATCCACCTTGCTTAGGTATGTAATGCACAGCCCTCCTTATCACAGGCCCAGAGGCTAGTCAGACAGCGGGACAAATATCACGCCTTGCCTACACTGCTCTGCTCAGGGCTCCATCCCCTGCACTTCTGTTATGCTTGGCATAAGCAGATATTCTTCTATCTGTACTTTTCTTGTTTGTGCTTGTTGCTATTGTTGATGTCTTTTTGTCATTATATTTGCTGCTCTTGTTCTTCTTCACCTTCCGCCGTCTCCAAACATGTCTGAAAAGGACACTCTGGGGATGGCTGCACTCTTTTTGGCAGCCAGACAGCCTTGCTTACAAGCACATTAAGAGACAGGGAAGAAAGTCATCCAAAGGCTAGCTGGCTAGTATTCACAGAGAGAGATGATTTACAGGGAGATGTGCATCACATTCCTCAAATGTTGCAGGATAAACACAATAGGTCTGGGGTGTGGCTGCAAGTTGTAATTTTTATCAGTAATGTCTCTCTTCACAAGCCCCTCTTTTCACCACTACTTTCTGCCCAAATGAATGTGCCTATAAGGACAACAAAGAAGGAGGAACAGGTGCCAAATGATTAGTTCAACATCTTCCGGCCATTAGAGAGATTATTAGAATATATTATTATAGAATATATATTATTAGACTACAGTGTACATATACATATAATATACACACTGTATACTGTATGGGGAAATGGGTGAAACGCTGGCTGAAAGGCTGTGTAAACACTGTTATTAGAGGCTACAACTGCACTGAGACTGAGTTTCTACAGCTGATGGCTCTTCAGACAGACAATGTTGTAGGCATTTTTTAAAGTGACAATTCCATACAGCATGTCCATTTTTGTCCATCTGCACATACACTACCATGTGTCTGGGAAGAGCTCTGTTTTATTCCAGACAGATGTCAAATGTACTATATTCATTTTCCATTTGGTTGGATGTACTGCTATAGCATCTTCTCAGCTCTGCAGCTCAAACATAAATAGGCATCAAGGCATTAATAAGACAGCATTCACATAGCCTACAACACAAGGACACAATCGGTTCAGTACAGACACCTGTGCAGTCTGATAAAACAACACATTCACATTCTCGTTCACTTTCCGCTGTATGAAAATGATAAATAGGCTATAATGTGTACACACACACACACACACACACACACACACAAAGCCAAATGCAAATTTGTTTTCACTTCAACACTAGTCTTGTTACACACATTTGGAATATTATGTCAATATCGTATAATGTGTATATGATTTAGAGACCATTTGCATTCCCAAAGCTTGTAAATGAAATATAACATGAAACAATGTTTGCGAATAATCAAATGTCTGGAGCTACCCATATGAGAATTTGGACTGACTGACAGGAGTGGAAGGAGTGGAGAGTCATTAAATGTGTTTATTTCATAGTGTTTCCTTTATAGAACCCACCAACTCCACCTTTTCAAACAGCAACAGAAGATTCTAGACACCAGTTGTGAGCTTTCAATATCCACATATTCTGACACTGACGATAAGGGCTTATCAGAAGATTAACAAAAACAAAACATTATTAGTTGTTTTTGTGCTAACTATATCCTAGCATCATACACATTGCAGTCTGCCTATTTGTGGCTGTGGTAGCTGGTCGGTAAAGGAGTAAATGGTGTCCAGTTATGAGCAGCGGCACAATTGTGCATCCCCTCCACTCAACACATCAGCCTGAACAATTCCAACTTGAGCAAAGCCAGACCTAAGCCTTTCCATCAAAGTAATGTCCTGAAGTTGTGTCGATTTGGGGACTTAGGGGAGCCGTTATTTTATTCTTTCTGAATCTAGCCATCTGTTTTTTAACGGCAGCAACAAAGCGTTGGCTCTGTCAGTATAATTAATGCTTTATTGCAACTTAATGTCTGCAGTGTGCCTTCTTTGCCCCGAATGCTCTCAAGAGTATGGCAAGAAAGGCCACTGTCACATAAAAGTGTCGTTCCGACAGCAATTAAACTCCCCCTTCTGACTCACAGAGTTGACACAGACAATCACGCTCATTAATTTGATACGGTCCGAGCGTTTCCACACCACGGCAAGGTCTTTCATCTGTGTCAGTCCCATCTCCCCCCACTTTCAGATGAAGCCAATAATGCTCCTTTCACAGCTATGCAACAAGATAACAGTAATAATTGAAAAATGTATAAATAATATAATCTAAGTAGCGGGTGGCACACAGAGTTACTATGGTGACAGGGGTGTGTGTGTGTGTGTGTGTGTGGAAGGGGGCCCTGTCATCCCAGCCCCCAGATTTCCAGAGTCTATTCCCAAGGGAGGCTGCTGGTAATGACTTAAAAACCATCAATGGCAGGATACGCAAAGAAACAGTGCCATGAAAACAATGGGAATCTCAACGACCAGCCCGTGGGGTCCAGTTCTTCTTTGCCTTCCAGACAAAATGGCTTCTCTTTTCTAAACTTTGTTTCTTAGGCTCTGTTTACACTTGGTTATACTGTTTGTTTGTTTTGGCTGATTGTATCACTAGTGGACAGCTGAGACACATCAGTGTTCATGCCTGACTCTCATCCTAGCTGTACAACCAGCAGTGTTAATAAACCAATATTAGCCATAATTAGGCTATAAACAGTAATAACCATATTTTTTTTCATCAAGCCACCCAAGGTACATTTTACCACCACAAATACATTTTGGGATTTGTCTTTGTTTGTTTTATCTGTAATTAATCAACTTATCCAAAATATTAGAGATTTCAATATTCTCCATCTGTGAGTATTTGCAATATTTGTATTTGGATGTGCTGATTTGTTGCACTGGTCTGTTCTTCCATTTGACTCCCAAAACTAGAGTGCATTACTCTCTCCTCTCCTCTCCTCTCCTCCCCTCTCACCTCACTGCCCAGCCATAGGGCACGGGCCAATGAGCCGGCCCGGTGCAACACAAATGGTAAATGACAATCTTGCAAGGACAGAGCCATGAAATAGAGGCAAGCCACTGTATACTGTGAGTGTGTCACATCAAAGATAAAGTCAGCTTTTATGTGAGCCATTGTTGGCTGATCCCTGGTATTTGTTTATTGTCATGGATTGAATTCATGTTGAAAAAACACAGTACAGTTTTGGGGTAGGGGGAATGCAATGTTTTTTTTTTTTTGGTTTTGTTTTTTTTAATCATGATTTCCAGCTCTGCCCAAGCTTTTACTGTTGTGAACTACTTCATATAATCCTCATCATAAACTACTATCTAAACAAATGTGCAATTTTCCTTTAATAACCACCCACTCGTGATGGCCCTGACTTGCTAATTGCCCATGACAATGGTTAAAAATCCCCTTCGAGTGCCCAGCATGCTTTAATGATGATGAGAGGGCACACTTATCTGCACTGTGTGTCTAAATATGAAATCAACAGCGATCCAACTCTTAATCCAAAGCAAAGCAATAAAAGGGATTTCTATGAGAGAATAATATCTGTGGGTTCGGATTTGGTCAACTAACAGTAAAGTCTTGCCTCACAACGCTCCCCCATGCACTGTTAAGGCTATCTGCATCCCAAACACACTGTATCTTTAAGAGTGTATTTATTGTGTTAGTCTGTATGACTAAAGGCAACTAGAAGCTTCATTTAACACCTGTGCTGTCTAGATAAATTTCCTTTCTGACCCAGCCTGGAATGACTCTGTAACACTGAGTATTTCACTGAGGACGGCCGTGTCCAGAAAGGTTGCATAGACTCTCACCAGGCAGCCATGCATGAAATAGCGATGACGAGTGCTATGATCACAGTGCATGACCCCGCCCCCTCCCCTGTGTCTGTCACCCTCAGCCTCCATCCCCGGCCCCAGTGCAGCCCAGCTCCCCTCCACATAATATCAATTAATATTATGGCACAAGACAGACGCACTGGTGATCCGTAACGACTGGCGTCTCCATTGAGGGCCCCCGTCGCGAGATGGCTTTTAATTAGGCTCTGAAAGATGGCAGGTTATTACAAGCCCTGGCCCAAGCCGTAAATCTGCTGCATCACGGAGCCGCCGAGCAGACCAAGCAGGGCAAACATTAGTATTTCATCTCTCTTCTCTCTCTCTCTTTCTCTCTCTCTCTCTCTCTCTCTCTCACTGGCCCCGCACCCACCAAAGGGAACTAAGGGATGAGTTTAATCAACCTGCTGCCTACACAGAACAATGGCCACAATTCCTTAAACATGCACTTTCAACTACATTTGAGTGCATTTCAACAATAACAAATAATAAACAAAGCCCATTTTGATATGTTTTCAAACACAACGCCCAGGACCTTTACAGCTCAGTTTCTAATTTTCATTTTCTTTTGCAATATTGCCCAATACTGGGCTGGATGAAATAATCCATTTTTCCTACTCCATGGATTACCTCCAAAATACACTTGATGATCAATAGAAAAAAAGCTAGGGTGAATCTATCCAGCTAAATGCCTGACATTCAGCACAAACATTGCAGATTTCACAAAAAGTACCTCTGAGTGAGTGCTTCTCTTTTTTTCTTCTTCTTCAGCGGACTGAAGATGCTTAAGTGCTCACCATTACTGTGATTTACACCTCTCACTATACATTGCAAAGACAGTCTGAAGAGCAAAAGCAAATAGTGAGGGCAAATGACATCTCATCAGAAAAGCAGCACAAAGCCAATGACTGCACTACACTTTCTCTGGGCAACAAGGCAAGCAACAAGAGTCTACACTGACAAATAACCATAAAAGCACATTTAAGGCTGCCTAATGGCCATTTTCAAATCAATATATCATTTTGATCAATTGTTCTTATTTGGTTTTGCAATCTGGCTTTCCCCCCTCTCCCCCTGATTGTATTTTCCAAATGCCAGGAGCAGACAAATCACCACCAGAGACATGTTTAGTCATTTAGCTAGCATGAGGCCACATGCTAAACAAGCCCAAGGAAATCGAATGCCATGCTTTCCAGGGCTATATGCCTTAATTTCAAGAAACAGTCATGCTGCTCTGACAACATGATGCCATGATGCATTTTAATGTAACGCTAGCCTTAATGCCCAAGCCCTCCAGTATTCAGCACCCAGCTAGAATGTGAGGTGAACCTGCCACAGTAGCTTTGCAATCCACACTGTGATTACAATAAAACACTACGGTGTAGCATTTCAATATATTCAGTATATTTCTCTTGATGTCCCACTCTCATCTCATCAGCAAGCCTGTATATGTCTATGATGTCAGCAGTGCCTGTACAAGGCAGATTAAACATGAATTACAGTTTTGCAAGGAGGCTTGCTGTTATATGCCAAGTAAATGAGAGGTGTCAAAGTGGGGAACTTTATTTAACAATAAGGAGGCTTTTAGTAAAATGTGGTTTTGTTAATATACAGTACACTACCATGTGTTTGCAGCACTAATGGTGTAATAAGCTGTAATAAGAAGTATTTCAATATTATACATGTACTGTACATGCACCGAGAGACTCTGAACTTTGGTGATTGGAACATTACATGGATAACAGCTGCCAATGTGTCCCAATATAGGGAATTAACAGATGAAACAGGATACAAGAGTTCAGTAATACTGTAGTCAAATTCACAACCAGGTTTGGTTCAAATGTGCCCATTTTAGTGTCTATCTCTGAGCTCATGATTTACATATGAGGAGGTACAACATGTTTCATGTTTATGACAGCTCTGTGGCCATGCGCTCTACTAATTCAACAAAGCCAGGTAAAAATGGCCTCTGCTTCTGTGACCCCTTTAAAACAATGCAGAAATGTTAGAGCCAACACGAGAAGTACAGAAAAGCAAAGCAAAAATTACAAAATGAATCATTTTTAAAATGTGTGCCATACCCTGAAGTAGTGGGGCAGCTGTCAGACTGGCAGCACAGACTAACATGAAAAGGATGCTATAAAAAGTTCCTCTCTTTGAAGACATGTGTGGTTCAGTCCCCCTGGATGAAGTGTGCATATGAAAAAAAGAAAAGAAAGTTGTATTGAACAAGTGTTTGAGGCTTACCTGTCCTGGAGCTGAATTTTCACACAAAAGAGTCTCATACTCTATGGCAAACATGGGGGCGTTGTCATTGATGTCCATCACTGTGATGACCGCCACACCTCTCCCTACTTGTGACGGGTCCTCTAGAACAAGGAAAGAAGGTTGAGAAAAATAAACCCCATTTAAAAAGCTGGATATTTGACGCACTTGGGGAAGAACACAATGGGATAATGGTCCTCTGGAATTCAATCATCCATTAAAAACGATATGTGTGGGCAGAGAGAGCAATTGTCATGGCAACATGTTATTAGCAAACATGTTATTAATATACATTATGTCCGTAAGTGCTAAAAATGGCTGATGTCAAGGGTAGTCATTAGAAATTGGTCATCCTGGACAAGAATGGTGGACGTTCAAACTCATTTCATATTTTGCAACAGTGAAAGTAAACAAATTGACAAAAACACAGAGATATTTGCAGAGCCAACGAGCATGTGAGGGATTGACTGTATGTGTACTGCACACTTCAGACGGTATCAGTACCCGCACTCCAAAAAAGCAGATATTTCTGTATTCAGTATCATGCCAATAAAAGAAATAGAATGAATACTCTGACTTCTCATACACACTATTACAGTATATAAAGCCAAGGAAAGGCTCACTGAGAGAGCCACACTCAGAACTGCTGCTGAATACTTGACTGAAGAGCTCACTCTGCATGGTGCATCTAAGACAAAATTCATATTCAGGGCAACCATTTGTAAGGTAATGAAAGGCAATTTGTAAAGTAGCATTAACCATGGAGTGGGTAACAGTCTAATTGGCTGTGTTCCACAGAGCAATTATGATATGATTTGTTCTGACTTTTAAAAAGTTAACTTTTTAACCGGCGGGTTAAGGTGAGTACTGTACTACATACACATTTCAGAGGGCACAGAAATACATTCAAATTGCATTTATTACAGTAGGCCGGTGGAGAGTGTGCAGAGCGCCAAGGATACAAAAGGAACACCACAAATGCTGCCTGAGAACAATGAGGAGGAAGTGGCCCCCGTGTGTCCTTGAGACGGGCGTCCTTAACGTTGAAGTCACCTGCCACCCCAGGCCAGCCCATTTGCATGAACAGCGGGTGAGCACGCCCCTCTGGCCTGACTCAGCATCTCGCTCACCCACTGCCACTCATGGAGGCCAAAGGCCAGAGCCCACCCTACCCTGGAGCATTTGCATTCCCCAGCACACTAATCACCGCCTCCATGTTAACACAGCCAGGGGGCCAAGTGTTGCATGACAATACACACAAGGGGTGGAAGGGGGAAAATGCTCAAAGACCTCTATGAGAAATATCCATTAATAACGGCAGATGAAGATGGCCATCTGTAGATGTGTGGGCTACTTACGGCTCTCCATGGCAAAGATGGTGATGTTGTGGACAGAGTTGACCTCGCGGTCCAGAGGCTTTGCAGTGGTGATGACTCCGGTCGTGGCATTCACATTGAAGAAGCGTTCCAGGTCAGTGTTTCTGTCGATAGAGTACCTGTAGAGCCCAATGAAAATGAATACGCGGTCATTGGACAGGTGAGGTGCTCTTGAGATAATGAATGTAATGATGAGAACATTCTTTCAGGTTCACCTTGAAATCAAAACGGGCTTTTACCATGTGTCAAAAGCCGCTTTTATCCTACAGTTGCATTCAAAACCAAACATGTAAACTGGATGCACTGGAATCCAGGTTTTTGGTGTCACCCCAATTGCCGAGATGAGCTTTTGTAGGGAATAAATGAAGGCTTGTGGGGCAAAGCATTTCAAATCACAGCTCATGTGTTACTCGACAGACTTTCAACAAGTGTCAATCAGTTCTCATTTCTCTGCCAGATGTGACAGTAATTATGGCGATTCATTCCACAAACAAACCTCAACCTCAGTATCACCCAGCCAGCATTTAGCACTTTGAACTCTTTTTCAAAATGTTCAAAAGTTGTTTCCCAACAACTTCCTACACAGATTCTCTCGTTACACAAGCGGAAATTAATCGAAAGCATTTGGCTCAGCTGTACAAATAAAATAAAATGAAATAAATAGTGCATGCTCATCATGACACAGTGAAAAGGCCTTTAGCATTTAACTGCTATTAATCTAAAGCACATTGTTTCATGGCGTGTGCCTCCAGAGGCTCCAGCCCTTCCTGTATTGTAATGTGATTTCAATCAGGAGAATGAAGCGTGGGGTGAAGAAAGTGCACAAGCAAAAGAAGGCAATTTACAATCACAATGGTCAAGTAATTTGATTTTCTGATTAAAATTACAGACAATCATAACAGCCCAAGTGAGTGCACCATGCAATATTCTTTCAATTAGCACATAATTTGACGAGGTCCCCAGTGTGAATGGGGCCCGTTTTTTTGAGCAGAACTGCACAGTTTGTGATTTAGAATGCCATAGCTCTTCATCACAAACCTCAAGAGAACTCCACCTCCCCCCAAACTTGCAAGCTATGCATTTGAGTTTCTCTGTGACAGAGCCACATGCCATCTGCTCTTACATACTTTGTACAGAATGTCACCAAATTTTAGAAAAAATAAAAGACCAACTGTAGACACAATTTCACATTTCAATGCAATCCTAGCTTTCAGGCATTTTATTAATCCTTTATTACTTGATCGACGAAACAAATGTGAAGTCAGAGTCAGAGTTTATTGTATGAATGTAGAATTGTAAAAAATAGAAACTGTATGTGTGGGCCAAAAATGTGTTGAAACACACATTTGATGTGGCATGTATTTCCAAAGGCGATTAGGATAGCATGCATCTCCATCTCTGGCATGTACATTTCTAGAGGTTATTACACCACTGGGGAGTTCTTTCTCTTTGTCCAACAGACTATCCGCCATAGGCAGTGAAGATTGGTAGTGTCCTCTATAGCCGCTGAGCATCATTTCTGACATGCTTTAGAGAGCCCTTGAGCGCTGCACTGGAGCCCATAGACTTGCTGTGAGGGCCGAAAGCTGTTTTCAATGCTACTATCTAGCCTACACTTCAGAAAATCATGCCTGACAAAAATTAGCCTGTCTAAGAGTGATTTGTAGTGACTAGGAAGGTAGAGAGTGAGAAACAGAGAGAAAAAAAGTAATTGAAAATGTGTGTGTGTGTGTGCGTGTGTGTATGTGTGTTTGAAAGACAGTCGAGTATCAAGGGAAATTGCAATTCCACAACTCAAAAATTATGTATCTTTCTGCACCCTCTGTGAACAAATCCACTTCATACATTCTTTATGCAGTGATGATACAAGCCATGTTCAGGTTGTTTAACTTAGTGGAACACTCTACGGTATGTTAAATTAACATGAAATGAGCATGACAATGAGAAAACTATCTAACTTTCAGAGGATTGATTGATTGATTGATTTACCTGATGGCACTGTCGGTATCATCTGGATCACGCGCTGAGACGCTCCCAATTGTAGTGCCAACTTTAGCAGCCTCCGAGACCACCATTTTACTGAGCGGTGTGGAGAAGACAGGTGGCTCATTGATATCCTCCACCATGAGTTTCACAATAGTTGTGTCACTGAAAGGGCCGTAGGTCAAGAACTGTGGGTCAATGTAGCGATTGGTGGCTTCCACTTTCAGAGTATAGCTCCTCTTGGTCTCATAGTCAAGAGGCTGTGGAGGAGAAATGACAGTTGACAGTGACCAAGTGACAGTGAATTCAACAGTTGGTACTGTACATGTACATGTACAGTATGTGCCACATTCCTACATGGGAAGATAAGGGAAGATAGTAAAACTTGTGGGTTCAAAATATGTTATGATTTTTGAACACCAAATCACTCGCTCAGTTTAGCAGAAGCACAGTGATGTCTCCTAATAGACTGGGGACATCTGATACGTTTACATCCTTACAGATGATATGCTGCTCCGTCAGGCTAGAGCACTCCACTCAAAAGCCAGGACAATTTACCCTAATGAAAATGGGCTCTAGAAAATCTTTACCAATGGCTATAAACAAACACTAACAAAATGGTCATAGTGTTATGGCTCTCCTGCTAAATGTCATTTTTTGAGATAATTACTGATTACTGATTATTATTAGGTTATTTTAATTCTAATATGGCATACCAAATGGCCACAAAAGCAATGGTACACTCTCAGGTTGACATACTGGAGCCTTGACATATTCACTTGTACCTGTGCTTATACTTGTAGGCTACTTGCATTTGTACTCATAGGCTACTTGTGAACAACCTAAAGCCAATAACATGACTCCAATTCTACCTCTATGGCTCATGAGACAAGAGAGTAATCCTGAGGATGAAAATCCTCTGAAATTGAAATCACCTCCATGGGTGGTCATGCTGACTGACAAGCAGCACTCAAACATGCCGTCTCTTCTGTAGCAAGTGGTGGCTCATCTCTATAGATTTTTATGTCCATGCTCTCTGCTGGCTGTTGTCAATTTAACAGCAACCTTGGGCCTCTTAGCTAGTAAGTCTTGACAACTCTGGCAGAGCCAGACTACAAGCAGCACCCTCTTTGCTGTAAGCTCAGCAATATGCTCGTCCTCTGTCACTCACAGAGCACCTTCACACTATTATTTTGTTTTTCCATCACCTGAAAAAACAAGGACAAAGTCTTTTCTCAGTTCGCTCTTTTCAGCGTTTTTTTCACAGCTTATCAGTCTTTGAGAAGTATGTGTCCTTTACAGACCTTTTTCTTCCATCACCTGACACTACAGACAAAAGTACAGTAGAAAGACAAACGTATTGAAATACCTGCCCACAGGATCCTCAAAGACATCCCATTTTAAATCCTCACAGTGGATTTAGAGCCTCTCATTCTTTGAGAGCATTTCCACAAGATTGTTATAGTCTGTGGAACATTTTTCCAATTCTCTCTGAAACTAGTTGTGCAGTTAGGCAAGAAAATGTTGGCCAAGTAGGTCTGACAGAAATGATTTTCTAGTCCACACCAAAGTTGCTCGATGTCAAAGAAAAACCTAAACCTAAGGAACCATTCAAATCTGTTCCCCATCAGACCTTTATGTTGTGTTCTACTGTACAGTATATCAAACTGGCATCACATTGGCAATTTCTACATTTTTAACCAACAGATGCCACTTCAGATGACTGTACACACTATGCCCTAAGATGATGGGTCCATGAAAACCAGCCCTGATACATGGAAGAGATCAAATGGCGAAATACTCCATTAATACTCAAACGTTTGGAAAGACTATTTCAAAGGATCTACCTTTTGCAAAATGATCACTCCCTCCTGGGTCTCTTCATCTGTGGTGATGTTGAACATGTTTGGGCCGTCCCCGTCCACGATGCGGTAGTCCATCTCAGCATTGGAGCCTTCATCCTCATCGGCTGCCTTCAGCTTGGCCACCACCGAGGCCACGGGCCAAGTCTCCTTCACAGTGTACTGATAGGACTCTGCAGGGAGGAGCAGTGATTGGGTTTACAGTTGTTACTCACATGCTACAGTACTTGTCCTGCTTCTGCCGTCTCCAGAAGTTAACACTTGCTGAAGATTTAAGGGTGCATTGTGTGCCATTATAATTACACAAAGAAAGAGATAGCACTTTCGGGGGCTCTAAACTCTATCTGCATGGATCAGGGAGGGATAAGGGAGGGGGAAGTGCTGTGAAGGGGCCCTATACAGTATTAGCAGCATCCGAGTTTCTCTCTCTATTAACTAACTTTCTGCTGCTAATGATGACCAACATGTCATTTGTACTGACTTTTTCATTTGCTGTACAATAGGCACCCCTGAGAGCCCTTTTTGTGTCTTTGTGTCAATGTCCCAATGCGTCTGTCTCCTGACTCCTGTCAAACTCAGGCCCCTTTGTCCTTTAAAGCCAAGCTCCTAATGTATTTTTAATGTGCTCATGATTGTGGCCGCACACTCGCAGTCTCGTGGCTAAGCTAGACGGTGAGTCAGCAGTGGTGTCGACCGCTCACCTGTTGTGGAAAGCTGAAGTTTGGGGTGTGTGTGTATGTGTGTGAGTGTGCGTGTTTGTGTGTGTTTGTATCCCGTCCCTCGACACCCCCTCTGGTCTCCACTCCCTTCCTTTCTTGGGCTCAGCGAAAGTAAGCCGCCTTCCTAACAGTCCGATGGCCAGCATTACAGAAACAGAGCTGCTGGTGGCCAGACTATCAGCAGCGAAAACGATTACAGGAGGCTGGGATTATCACACCAGGCACCTTCACCCCTCTGAATCCCTGAGCCTCGCCTGGAACCCATTAGCAAAGCCGTGAAATAGGCTGATGATGAAGGTGGTGGTAGTGCTGGTGAGGTGTGTGTGGGTGTGTGTGTGTGAATTTGTGTGTGTGGGGTTGGTATCCAGGTGTCAAAATGCCCTCAGCATGCAGACAGGATGGGAGGTATCGGTATGAGGGAAAAGAGTAGAGATTTTTTCGCCTCCTGGGGTTCTCCGATTTGAAGTCTTTGGGAAGGCTTGATAATAAATGAGCGGAATATCCAACGAGGTCTGCCATAAGCAGATGTGAGAGCGAGGGAGAGCCAGAGGGATGTGGCCCATAAGAGCAGGTCTAGACACTGTTGTGTTCACACGCGATGTGCTGCATCTCCGTGTTGAAAGCACCGCAGAGAGGAATATCCCGGCCCTTTCATCTTTCACTATTTACACACCACCTCATTCGTTTGGACACTTTTTCCTGCGAGTACACATTCACGTTTGATTTCATCGTTCAAATGATGGGAAAAATGCTAATTGAACTCTACAAAGAGGGCCTCCTGTAACAGCTCGAGAGCACACAGAGGGGGGTCTTACTGCGCGAGAAGCAAGGTGGGTTGTCGTTGACGTCTGTGAGCAGGACGGTGACAGAGGTGGTTCCTGACAGGCCTCCCATCTGACCCACCATGTCCTTGGCCTGGATCACTAACACATACTGGTCTCTGCTCTCACGGTCCATGTTGGGAAGAGCGGTCCTCACGATGCCTGCGGAGATTAGCAGAGGTTATAACTTGATGCATTTATATGGGTATCCCTGAGACATTCCTGATATTGGTTGACATTTGGTAGAATGGTGTTATATGTCTAATGGGAATTGCTTTATAGGAACCAGTTAATAGACAGATACCAAATCATAACCCTCAGAGATGGATTTTTAGGAAGAGGGACTGAAATGGCTTGAACAAAACAAACATAGCACTTCCATCATAGTGATTCCATTAAGGAATTATTGGGCCTATAAAACAGCAAAACTGTGTACATTAGAGATTTTAAGAGAACTTTCTTTGCACATAAAATGAGTCCTTTCTTGAGGTAAAAAAACCCTTTATTCCACAAGAGCACTCCCTCTGAATCGCACATATATATCAGGCAGCTGGTACATAAAGTAATTACAACAGGCCCTCACACTAAATTGCTAGTGAAAGAATATCTACTCTAATAAAATGAAATCATAACTTTATCTCCAATTCACTGAAGATGAAAATCAGAATAATCCCATAAAATTACTGAACGGCTTTAATGCAAAACATTATTCTAATCCCCCTTCAAGCAATTATCATTGGATTCAAAGTTAATGAGTTTCAAATATTTATGCAATTTATTTGCAAAGTATTTAATGTAAAATCTCATTGAACGTGAGAGATTACTATGCATGCAGAAAAGCACGGACACATTATTCTTTCATAAAATCAATGACATCGTCTTACTATTTCCTTTCTCCTTTCTCAGTCAAAACGCACATGCTTTCATCTGCACTATGCATTGTGTAATGTACTGTATGACTGAAGTGCTGTCTGTGCATGATCTTGATCTCAAATCTAAAACTACAGATTATATTTTCATCCCATGAGAATTAGTTTACTTTCCAGTAGAGACACCATCTAATGCACAAGACAGAAGCGGTGGCAAAAAACGGCAAACTTCATGGCAAGAGAAGAAAAAGTAACAAACGACAGACAGAGAAATACAAAATTCATCACCCACCTTTTAAAGGTCAGCTTATTGATGTAATGAAATACAATATCTTGATATTTCATTTAATTAGAAATAACTCCTTATAATCCTGTAAAGCTTTTGACAACAATGCAAAATGAAGTATTGACAGACACATATATCCTTCCTGTCTCAAGAAATGGTGGAACAAAAACAGAGCTGAATCACTGACTAACACATATTCTCACACATAATATTTTCAATCCTTTTACCGTTTTCCATTTAAGACAGCTTTCTCGACACCTGCCTTAAATGCCCCTTTACACACACCCTGTTTCTCTGACACATCTTTAACAAACCAAATGCAAAGACTCCAATCCTTCCATTCCAAAAAAACCTCTTAAACTCTTCATTTGCAATCAAGGCAAATGTCTAAGTATTGTCGCATCCTCTTCAATTTCTTGACCAATCCATGCCTACTGGCCTGCTCTCCAGCAAGAAGCCCTCTTGCCAATTACTGCCCACTGATGTGGACTCAAGGCTTTCCTTGAATGAGACCTCCAAGCCCTGTGTCCCTGAGTGTCTGAGGCAGGGTGCCCTCACCACTGATCAAATGGTCATGGAGCAAGGGAAAAGTGGGACAGATTCAGACATTTATCTCCTAAGACCTTGATAACTTCTCTCCAACTTTTCCAAAGATATACAGGACTGGAAATAAACTTGGGACCTATAGGGAAAGGCCTCATTCACACCGTCACAGTCTGTAGCCGCTGCTGGGCGTTTGCCGTGCAGCTGCCATGCATTTACATCAGTGTACATTCACATCAGAATACACTGATGTACTGTATTCCTGCATGAACTGGCAGCCCAAGTGTTTAAAGTGTATGGAGATGGTGTTGTGCCACGTGCTGCACACATAAAAATGATAACACTGTTTTCTATTTCTAGCTGACATCACTGGCATTGTACGGTACTGGTACTGTGTGGTATGTGTGTTCTAATCTGTCAAAAATTGTATTCTAAAGGAAGACGAACAAAAAGTTGTGGTGCGAATGAGCCGTTAGACTAATAATAATACTGTATGTGGCTCAGCCAGGGTTTCTATGTTTTCTGGAGGGTTTGGAAGTCTGTTCAAGTCATCAACAGTGTCCTTCAAGAGCAGACACATGACGACAATTAAAAGGAAAATACTAGTACTAGTACTAATAGTCTTAAAATGGCAGATGCCAGAAAAACCTAAACCTATTAAGTATTAAGCATCAACTGGCTACACATAGGTCTAAATGAAACTTTTAGACAAAACTAGACAACTTTAGGTTCAGGGCCTAATAGGCCTATTCAACGACTGTCTTTCACCATCATCATTAACCATTTGAATTGAATGAAAGTTTCATTCTTAGGCAAAGGTAGGGCAAAGGTAGGGCGTTTGTCAGGGCTTTCAATCACCATTTGATAGGTTTGTGAAAAAGATTCATTTCATGTAGCCAATGTTACTTCATAGCTTCAGAGTAAAATAATTCATTAGATGAACTCTGTGTTAAGTAGCTAAATGGAGCCATAGCCTAAACGAGCGAGACCTTTTCTAGCAGAATTACACAGTGGTAGTCTACATACCTCCACCTTAACGGCAAGATTAGTTAGCCTAGTTTTTTTTTTTGTTTAACGATTTGAACAAGCGGCAATTCCGAGAACCAACTAATTTAATTGGTGTGGCCTAAGTATACGAGTATAGTGCAGTATTGTGATGGCACCAGGAGCACTGCACCATTAAAAGCAAGAGGCAAAGAGGAAACCCGTAGTGAATGGCCCTATGAAACCATATGCCTCTCATATGTCCCCCTTATTCAGTATCAGTACACTATTGGGGAAGAGGACAGGTTTAATGACCATATGAATTCTTTTACCTTTGTATTGTGTTCTCTTTCAGGCTTTCTGCCCCACCCCCTCTCTTTCTTTCTTTCTCCCTTTTTCTTTTCCTAGCCTTCTACCTGACAAAGCTCATATTTCTCACAGTATGATACTGCTAATCCCCTGCCATGAGTTTTTTGTCTGTGGAGAGACACCATGCCCTGCTGTCCACTGTCTCTCTCCCATTCCCTCTCTGTCTCCCCTGTCCATAACCTCTCTACATAGCCCTGCTTCGGGCTCCCGCCTATTTTATTTCCCCCTGTCCTACCTGTATGCTTCTCAATATATAATCCTCTCTCTCTCTCTCTCTCTCTCTCTCTCTCTCTCTGTATTATCTCTGCATCTTGTGCTCACTGGTGTCATTCAAGGAAGTGGGGAGGGGGCACAATGATTAAAAATCCCAGCGTCGACATTGCAGTGCGGGCACCCATGTCATGCCATCACACTTCGCCTTCGGCGCACAGCCAAACACAGCGCAGCCAACATGCATTTATCTGCCTGTCTCCTCCTTGCCAACAGTGGCTGACTGCAGAGCGGGAGCGGGAGGGAGGGGAGGGGAGGGGAGGGGATGTGGGGAGGGGTTGGGGGGCTCGCGGTGAGAGGGGTTTCTCTAGAGGAAGCACACCATCCTTGACATTTGGCTGAGAGAAGGGAAGCAAGGGAGATGGGATGTGTTTGAGAGCAGCCTAGGGGTGTCCGTGTGTGAGAGAGCGTGTGTGTGTGTGAGCGAGCGTGTGTGTGAGCGTGTGCATGTGTGTGTGTGTGTGTGTGTGTGTGTGTCTGGGCAGCTGGGTAAGGCTACTTGTAGGAAGCAGGACATCTCAAACATGAGAGGTGCACTTTGTCCGTGCCCCTAGGCAGTCTGCTTACGTATACTTTATCCAGTTACTAAAATGCCAAGACCTCAAACTGGGAAATCCCATGCTTAGTTCAACAGGGAATTTACCTTTGCTGTCTGTGAGAGGACCTGAATGTGGCCTGGAGAAGATGCATTTATCAGTGCTTGCATATCGCCGGGCTTGTGCAGGAAATCCAATTTACTGACAAACAGCATCTGTCAGGCTCCGAGTCAATAAATAAGCCTCCTGTCTGAATCGAAACATTGCATGGGAGAACTCACAAAAAGAAAATGTCAATTAATATCTAAAATCTCAGTAAACTTTAGAAATAATATACTCTACAAAACAGTATTAATATCAAATATTATTTCTTTCCTACACTTTCACATCTGAAAGCACACATTCATGTCAGTTACAGTATGGCAAGCCAATCAAGATCCCTGTGTCTACATCAAAGCCATACCATACATTAAAGGCAAAAGGGTGACAGGCATACAGTATTTCACTTTACAAATCGGGTAAAAGACACTTGCTTTCATAAAGTGCCACACTGAGTATGCGCACAGTGTCATCAGAGTGACAGGGGCCTTGTTCAGTATGAAAAAGATCTTTAATAAAGAACAGCGGAGATTGCATGGCCAGAAAGCAGACCTATATTTCCATGGTGGCATTGGAGACTCAAGCTGCGTAATATCAGTGGGGCCGGTTTTTGCCTTCCTCCCTGCACTCCTCCAGAATTAAAAGCAGCCTTCATTTTGACAAGAGGAGCCCGAGAGACAGAGGTGAATCATTAAACACCCTCAATATGAAAAGTATCAGGTGTGACCAATTGAAATGCTCCTCTTTACCTTCATGCTGAGGCCTCCGTGGCCTCCCTGCTTTATGCCATTATTAAGAAATGAAGGGCTGATCTGAATCAACCTTGTAAGTGCAGATGATGGGCGACACTTGTCCTCCTCCAGGCCGAGAGGAGCTACTAGTGCCAACTAGCATACGCATGTGCGTGTGTTTAGATTTGGAACAGGCTTTTGTCTCTGTTCTGTAGGAAGTGTGCACACTCAGAGAGCTGTGAGTGTGCTTTAAAGTCTCCTCTTCCTAGTTTCCCGCTGCTAACGTCATTTGCTAAACAGGCACATTCAACAGGAGTAACTGTCCCCTGGGCTCTCTAATACATTCATACCGTTGGCCAGTTAGTCAAGTGAAGCTTCCCAGGATTAAGCATTTTTCCCAAGGACACCTTGAGGATTCAATTTGGGATTAAGGACTTTGGAAAAGAGACTTGCTGAAGCAAAGAGAGCCAGAGACACACAACTTCAACCTCTGGGTCACAAGCCCCCTTTCCTACCCAAGTCCCTTTCCACTATACCTCATCCACTTAATCACTTTCGAGCCACACCAGCCTGGCCATTAGGTCAAGCTAGCCAGACTTGGCACACTATGTCAAAGGCACCAAGGGGACCGTGTCCGTTCCCACTTCTGGGTCCTCTCATTTGTTACCAATGCTAACATATCAAATATACTGTATATCGTAACACCTCTGTGTTCATTTCTATATGGCTTGTTCACTGCCATTCAACAATGTGAGCTTAATGAAGCACCAAGCACTTGAAGCAGTCAAGTAACCAGCTATAGACTAAAAAGGGGTTAAGGGCATCATATCACATCACATCACTCACAGTACATGCTGTTTCTTACATGATTCATGAAGTCAAGGAGGAGTGTTAATTGCAATATAAAGAGGCCTCTCTCAGAAGTGGACCATGGCAGTAATCAAACCCCATTATTGCCCGCAAAGCTCCTCTCATATAGCAAATTACTGCTCTGAGAAGGCAATTTGGATCCCACATTGAGCACACGTCTCTCAATCAAACGCAATTGATTATTATATCCTTTGGACCTTTAGGTGGCTATTTTTGTACATGGTATATCTTCCTGAGAACACACTTTCTTGGTTAAAATACATTTCTTTTCCCTTGCACTCACAAATGTAGCCTATGTTAATTTGTATTTTCCTCTAACTGAGGATGGGGACAGTATCTGATGGGCAATTTCCAATAAAGAGACACTAAAAACTCTATTCACAGCCAAAGCCAATCACTTATTTGAACTAATATTGTCAGCCAGTGAGTTTATCAGCCAGAACTATCCATACTGAATTTCGGATGTCTATAATAATTTTTGATAAATACTCTCAAAATCTATTGCATTATGCTTCATTGTTTTGACTGCTTAGCTTTACGTGAATAAATCTGAAACCAGTCTGGACTTTAAGGCAATAGTATTCCAGTACACTTAATAGACTCCTGTCAGCTTTATTTTGTGCTTGGAGCCACATGTCAACGTATGGAAATGGTGTTTTTTGGTCAGGAGCAATGTGGAGGCGCTCTCAAAGTAGGACAAAAAGCCAATAAATAGCAAATATTCTGGGACAGCCGATATGCGGTCACTTAAAGCAATACTCCGGCGCGACCAAACTTAACATTCCAGTGGAAGCAGTAGTCGAGTGCAAGGACCTGACAAAA
>JASCIP010000061.1:14765471-14779654 GCA_034783695.1 Sardinella gibbosa | reverse complement strand
GTGTGGGGAGGGGGGGTTAGGACAGCAGGGGATTGCACTGATTGGGGAATGTTATCCTCAGGCTATATGGAGGGAGGTCAGAAAATGTGCTGCCAACTGGATGTTGTTTGCATCCCCTCCCAATATGATGCAGAGCTTGTCCTGCTGATGGAAGTTGCCAGTATACTCGTGATGATGAGATGAATGTCCGATATGAAAATGTCCTTCCATATCATAGCTGAGAAAGAATTCCCCATCGTTCCCTATCCTTTGCTCCTCACCTCAGCCCTACAGTATTTCTCTCCTTTCACCCTGATGAGCATACAGGCCTTCTTAATGACAAGCTGGCATGTTAATAACATCAAATCACACTGCTCACGTCATTAAAACTGTTTTGATGAGACTTCAGTGGTCAGTGGTGGAGATGTTACATGTAGTATAGCCCATGGACACATGCACAGTGGCATTGCATTACGTGCTGCGCAATGCTCACCATTTCCTCCCATGGCCACAAACAGACTCCACTTCCCAGGCATGGAGTTCTTGAGGAGATGCAGGTGTGCATATACAGTATGCACTGCAAGAGCCTCCCACATGAGCCTATTTCACAGGCCACATCCTGTGTTGCTTTGTACAGAGGGGGGATTTCCAAGACATTGTCTGGGCATGATTTAATCAAAAGCTAACCCAAACATAGGTTTGTTTTCCTCTAAATCTGATCCCAGATTTATTTGACTGTGATTCACATAAACAAACTGCTTGGAATTCACATATGTGTTTACTTACCATGGGACACGTTGGTTAAATAAAAAACGACTGGCCTGAGGTATGACTATGTAAATCATTATTGGTCATTGTGTGCAAGGGACATCAGGATTCTACCTTTATCATGTAGCAGGTCCATAGATAAATATATGGCATAAGCTAATTCAGATTTTTTCAGTCATTTGGCCTAATGGTTAAATACAAGGATTTGAAGGCTACTAGTTGACAATGAGCCAGGTCCTGAGGGACACAGAACACTAGGTGATAGACACCTACCATACATTTTTAAAAGACCATTCTGTTTCACCATGTCATTAATGTGAGTCCAACAACTCATTGAGGTTTATTCTACAGAAATAATTGCAATACAGACATTCTTCTCAAGCAAGCAGGTAGGAGCTTTTCTTATTGTCAACAACTCCTCAGTCTTTTGGGGAAGAAAATAAACATTCTATTAATAATGTCTGGTAAGCGACACATAATTCACAGGACCGTGGAGTAATATTACACCCAAAATGTCCACTTGAAACATTTGTCAAGTTTTATTTCTTTCCAGAACTTATTTGTTTATCTGAAGAGTGAGAACCTTCCACCACCTCCTTTCCTTTCTCCCCATCTGGGACCCGCTGTGATTATTTGTGTCTTCAGTGTTTGTGACATGCGCCTGGCTCTCTCCTTAGATATGCAGCCGACAGCCCCACAGAGGAGTGGGAGAATTCTAAAGCCTGTGAAGAGATGCTCTTAACCTCCTGTGGATCGATCACTCCGCATGGGCATCCCACTCATATCCACACACACACACACTCAGCAAAAAACACAGCATGCCTGGGAGACAAATGAACACTGTGCTTTAGACTGGAGTTGAAGGCACACAAGAGCCCAAAAGAAACCCAGCAGATGCTTATTTTCTCAGACTTTCCACAAGCAGCACAAGCTTTTGTCTTCTCCCCGTCTCTCTGGACCATCAGAGAGGAGCCCTGCAGGTCACAGCAGTGCATCTGTGCATCCAGCAAATGAGAGTTGACAAATGGACAAACAGGAGTCATGGTTTGTAGGCACAAGGAGCTGGCACCACCCCCCCCCCGACTTTTCCCTTCTGGAAGAGACAAACGAATCAAAGGGGAAATCATGAGAGCTGACTGATCAGCGGTCTGTCCTCCAGCCGTCTCTCGTCCCTTCTCACTCAGCTCTCCAGTTCCCAACGCATCGTTTGCCCACAGAAATACATTGCTCTTCATTAGCCTCAACAACATAAGAGCGCTGAGCAGGAGAGAATATGGCAGCCGAGGCCCGCATGGACAAACTCCTCCAATTCAGAGGACCCATGGGTAGGGAGAAAACTGAACTGAAAGTGATGCATATTGCTGACAAAAACTTTTAAAAGCAAGGGTATGTAAACTCCATTTCACAGCCTCTCTTCCATGTCTGGTCTCCCTCATTTCCCCACTGGCTCCCAGTCCAAGTGCAAAAACAACAGAGGCAGCAGATCCCAACTTCAAAACACGGGGTCTAAATTGACTTGGTGTCATTGCTTCTCGACACTGACTCTTGGAGAAGAGACTGATGACTAGAGATCATACAATAGTGCCACAGAAATCTGTCATCAGGTTGACGTAAAAGAAAATGGTCATGATCACTTACACTTAAACACATCACATAAACACAGGTTGAAAAAGTATCGCTGTAGTTCAGCTAGTGGGGCATGCCTTTGTGCAAATTTGGGAAAAAAAAAAAAAAAAAAAGGTACAGTTAAGGGAGTTTAAAATGGAAATGTAAGAGATGTACACTGATGTAAATAACAGGGCACTGGCAGATGTAGCTACAGTTCCACCTGCTGTTTAGAGATGGTAGTAAAAAGAAATAAACCAAAAGGGACCAGACTGTAAGAAAAAAAAAATGGATTGACCAAGGCTCAGACAGGGGACATCACAATCACTTTAGAGAATGCTGCAGAGACAGAGGAGGCGAAGACCATGCTTTTGTAAAAAGTGCTTAATTTATTCATTGTAAAATGTGAGTGAAATTGTCGTGAATAAGATCCTTTTCAAAGAGACTAAATTAAATATGAACACTTGTGATTAAAATGTGCCTTCACTCCATTTTATGTGGTATAGTGTTAATCAGCATCGAGTGAATTTTCTGTGACTTCCTGCAGAAAGTCAAATTAAAACAGATTAGACACATTATGAAGCATTTTTGTCTCCACACAATTCATTTGATAGAAAAGAAAAAAAAAAAAAAATGACCTTACCTTGTGACTGTGAATGTGGTTTCTTCTGATTGTTCAAACTCTTGGAGGTTTCTGGATCATAGACCAATGGTCTTCTCCATGTTCTCTCTATGGGTGCAGACACATTATACCAAATGCTTTTAACACCAGTTATTTATGTGGGGGTTCAAAGGGCAGTTTTTCTTACCAGGCTGACATTTCTGTGCCCCTCCCTTCTGCTCTGCAATTCTGTGTCGCTCTCCGGTGGACATCCCAGGGTCCATCTCACCTCGATGCCAGCCAGAGTCCCCCCGTGGCCCACTGCCCTCCCTTGGCCCAGAGAAAAGGTGGTTGCATTTGGGCATGTCGCAGGAGCAGTTCTGCTCTCGGAGTTTGGGCCGCTGGGCCACGGGACAGTTATCGGAGTGCCGGCAGACATACTGGACCTTCCTGGACTCGGAGGCCCTCTTGGGACGCAGGCTGTTCTCAGAGGCCTCACCCTCAGTAGTGTCGTCCTCGTCATTCAAACGTCCAGGCACATCCGAGCCAGATCCTTTGGTTGAGGATTTGGACCTACTTCCATGCAAGCACTTGCAGGTGGCAAAGCTCGGGGATTTGGCGGTGTCTCGCTGAGGCTGAGGATGCTTGTGGCGCTTCATACTGGGAGTGGGACTAGTGGAAGCGCCCGCTCCACGCTTGGTGAGGGAGCGGACACACACGCACCGCTGAGAGGCGTGGGGGGATGGGGACAGCAAACCCTCTCCGTGGGAGGACACCGCTTGGCACTCATGATCAGAGATGTCGCTGGTGCCTCCAGTCCTCCTCTTGTGTCTGCTGTGCTCCTCTCGGCGTCTGGAAGGAGGAGCTGAAGAGGTCTGGGATGTGTGTTGTCCAACCTTGAGATCCTGACCGGTCTTGTCTGGAGAGACGTCCCCATGGAGGCCGAGCTGTTGGCGAACGTTGGGCTGCATCTTGTGGTAGACGTAGACATTTCCAAAGTCGGTCAGCCAACTAGGAGATGGGAGGTACGGAGGCAGGGACTCCAATGAGGTCATGGAGTCGTGTGGGTCAGGTTCAATTCCGGCTCCAGATACAGCCTGCTGCCCTTCCGGCAGGGAATCGGCTTCTGGCTCAAGGGTCGGACATGGGGCGTCCTCCATCACGGGGCTCAGGGCCCCCTTCTGGGGAGTCATCAGGCCGTTCTGGATGAGCCACTCACTGGTTGGCACGTACGGCAACAGCGACTCCACGGACCACACAGAGGTCTCCAGGTGCTGCACGTCCCCGTACTGCAGATCAAATGGCAGGTGCAGAATCTTGAACTGGGGGTTCTTGCTGCTGGAGAAGAGGTCGAAGTCCTCTTTTGCGAGGTCATCTCTGCTGAGGTCATCTTGAGTGGACAGCTTGAGGTCTCCACAGGCCACTACAGAGGAGCCCACTTCACTGATGACCTGCTCAGCTTGATTAGTCAAGGTAAACTGTACAGCGGCTGTATCGGGAGCGTCCGTTGTCTCAGTGGTGCCCTCTGTTGGAGGGGAGGTCTCACTGGGGCCAGTGGATGGGGAGGCTCCGGTCAGGAGGATGTCTGGGCAGGGTGGCAGGTAGGGCTCCTCACAAGGGGCTGCCTCACCTACAACAGGGATGCTCTTCACCTCCGCTCCTTCCTTCGGCTCCTCTGCATTCTGGGTTGCTCCAGCCACCGGTAAGCATGGGACTCCAGCATCACAGTGCAGCACGGCTGCATGCGTGTCAGTCACCAGTTTTGTCGTCTCCTCACAGCGGGCGATCTTCACGTCCGCTATGGTGCCGCTGCACTTGATCTGCACCTCCTCAGCCTGGAACAGAATGTGGTCTAGGATCACCGTGGTTCTCGGAGTAGCAGAGCTAACGAACGTGCTGCTGATTGGCTGCTGTGATGTGGCCATAACCACTGGCTCCATGCGCTCAGGGGTCTTCACCTCAGTAGATGAGGCAGAGGACGTGGACGTGGATGTGGAGGCGGAAGCAGAGCCGGTGAAGCATGTCTCCCTGCCAGACTCTGAGTTAGTTGGGCCATCTGGCCTGTTCGAGACGCTCCGGATCGGGCTCTGGCCTTGGCCAAGCGTGGGTTCGGTTTGGACCTCTGAGCTCACCATCACTCGCGGGTTGCTGGTGTGCTGGTAGCGGAAACGACGGGCCTGGTAGGCCACCGTTGGCGCCATGTGAGGGTTCATCATGCGTCTGTAGTCCACTAGGTGCAACTGGCTATGAGGCATGATGTAGCCTGGGGCATCAACATAGGGGAGGGAAAGGGGGGACCATCATGGGCGGGTAACCTGCATGAAGCACAGACACGTCACAAAGGAGGCAAACACAAACTGCTTGTTTTGCAGGCTCAAAAGCTCAAATTTGGGACAGTTTGGCAACGAATGGAACACAGAGCATGTGGAGTGTACTTACCCATCCCAGGAAAGCCACAGTAGGGGGGGTAGGGCATAGGCCATTGATAAGGCAGGTAAGGCTGCGCTGGCTGCACGTAGAAGAAGGGCCGTGTGCGCTGGTGTGGATCCTCAGGAGGGGGACCCCCATAGGGCCCAGGGGCAGGGTGGCGAGGCGCTTGGGCAGGCTGAGCTGTAGCTGCCATGTCTCTGGAGGAGGACAAGTGGGACTTGATTAGGGGCACATAAAAGACAAGTCAGAATACAACTCAAACACACACAAGACAATGAAAATGTGAGATCAGCTAGATTTACCAAACAACTTTCAAACCAAGTTCAATGATGTTCTCTTCTTTGCTCCAATTGCAAACAGTGACACTACCATTCAAGAAACCAGACCTACTTGCAATGCAAATGTCAGACGTTATGAAGACAAACAACAATGCTCTGGTATAGCTCTGGCTTTAAACACTTGGTAAATGAGTTGAGGGAAGCTGACTGGCCATCCAAATGATGAAAATTGGCAAATTGGCAAATCACACCAATCTGGAGGTGGGGAGACAGGACTCAGCCCAGCTGATGGACAATTAGTGGCCAATTGCTTGATGCAAATGGATGTTATGATCATTTGCCAATTGCGCTGTTTCTCATGGCTACTATACAACACTGTTTATCTAAAATGGTTGGTTCTTTGTAGTAATGGGATTCAGAGTCCCTAATGTGCATACACAAATTTTGCCAAAATACAAAATAAAAACCATTTAAACACCCCAGAAATATTGAAGGCCCACTACACATCAAATACGTTCTGCCTACTTCTCTTATGGTAGCATGCAACACAAATATAGGGGGCATCTTTAAAGAGGTTTGAAAAATAATCACACACATTTTTTAACTACTTTCCTGGCTGCCATACACTTTGAGGAGATATTTTAAGAATATTCAGAATTAAGAATTTCAGCATTAAGCCAAACAATGATGGGAATCCTACAGGTTCACATTAAATTGATGTCATTGCAATCCAAGGTATGCTTTTGGGGGGCCATTTGCATTGATCCTGCAATTAAGACTGATATCTGTTCTAGTGATCATGAATCCTACTGGGCTGGGTTTCCCCAAAACAATCTTAGTGCCAAGATCTTAACGTATAGCAAATGGCATACCATACGTTAAGACCATCTTAGCTTTAAGATTGTTTTGGGAAACCCAGTCCTGGGCCAGGTTTCCCAAAAAATTCTTAGTGCTAAAATGATCTTAAGGTATAGTAAATGGCAAATGTTAAGATCTACTTATCACTGAGAACGTTTGAGAAACGCAGCCCTGGATGTGACAGATGTGACAGGATATGAATTTACAGAGTACCTCAACTACTTTTAACATACTGTAACTACATCAAATATTTTACAGGGATTATACACCAAGCCTTTGTTTAAAGAAAGTTATATCTTCTTGTCACTAAGCTTCAATAAGCTTGCAATATAAAACCAAGTGGGAAAGGTTCTGCACAAATGACAAATTTAATGCAAGTCACATACACAAACATATTTGCAATATCTAAACAACCAATCTTATTACTCAGGGGCTGCAACTTTGATTTCAAAGCCATGGAGCTCAGATATACATCATAGTAAGCAGTTCAATAATATAGGCATAGTTTCACAATAAATATACAAATGTGGAGCAGAGTTCAACACAAAACTTAGGATTCAAATCTGTGAATACTGCAAACATTTTAATGCCACCTTCACTGCAGAGCATTACAGCTGGGGAAATTTACGATCAAAAAATCAAGTCATAAAGTGTCATTGTGTCATAGTGACATTACACCAAAATAATAATAAAAAACAAAACATTGTAATACCGCATATTATACAAGACTAGGGTGAGGAACATCAAAAACTCAAATATCAGATTATTATATTATCATTATTATTCCTATTATACATTCTGTGCATTTTTTAGTGATTACGGTGACCCTCTATAAATCTACCCACTACTATCTTTTGTGCTCCTCCCGTCAGCTCCTCCCGTCAGTGCTCCCTGAGGAAGACAGAATGGGTTAGTCACATTTTACTGGCTTTGCACATACTGTATTACTATCAACTTCTCTCCGCTTCATTTTACCAATTCCCCCGATACTAAGGCAGCTCTATTTCCTCTCTTTCGTCGTCTCCCTCTTCATCCTCCTCTTCCTCGTTGTCCTCTGGGTTTTGAGTTTCCTCTGAGTTCAGACACTGTTGTGGCTTAGTCACAAATCTCCTTTGGACCCTTTTCCCTGAAATTTTTAATTGAATTATTCATAAAATAATAAATAAACAAAACCATTCCCATATGGGCAGTTTGTTCCAGAGGAGTGATTTAAGGTCGATACTTTTGTTCCTTAGCCAGTTGCAGCCTAACTGAAGTAATTACATGGACAAAGGCGGCTGCGGCTAGCAGCACTGCTAGAGTCAAAGCGTAAATAAACTCTAGTTCAAGTTAAGATTTTTTTCAAAGGGAATTTTTTTAAATGGTCCTTCACAGTCTTGGACAAGGCTGTATTGTTGTGCAAGAACCTGGTCATTGATGTCTACAGTAACATTAGCCAGCATTTATAGCAATAAAACAGATTGGTTTCTCAATGTAACTCAAGAGTTTTATACCATAATTAATGAAGTCATGGGAGCTCTTTAGTAATCCAGGAAAAAAAGTACCTTGTCTCTGTGGTAAAGGTTGAACCCATGGTGGTTTGATCAAACCCTTTCCACCTCCAGTGACTTGACAGTCTTGGTGCAGGCCCTCATCTTCTCTCCACTTCCTATCTGAAGGAAAATCCAAACACAAACACACACCATGAGGGAATAGGCCTACTTTTAAAAGCCATGGAAAATAATGATGAATAAAGATATAAACTTCTAGGCAATACTGAATTCACAAAACATGTCCAATCCTGAATGAAGTGGTTACCCCTGTATGGTCTATGCTGCTCCTCTCTGGAGTCATGTCTGTGGCTCCTCTCAGTTAGGGCAGCCAATTCTTCACAGCACTTGTGCATAGAATGGTCTCGGTCGCAAGCCTGACATTCGGACTGTTCTTGCTGATTGGTTCTCTGTCTGCAGTACAGCCTCCTGGATTTAGGTTTCGCCTGTTGTTGGAGGCATATGCACTTCAGGGCTCGACAGGTGGGGGACTTCTTCCTGCAATTTCTCAAACAGGCCTTGCAGTCTCTCTCATCCTCAGACATGGCCCCACCACCCAAGTCTGCTTGGGCATCACAACAATAAGCTCCAGAGCTGCAGGCCTCCGATGTGACCGTCTTCTTGGGCAGCTTGAGCCCACACGTGGTGCACCTCGACTTCCTGAGGCACACAGTGTCACCCTCAGTCAGTGTTGGCTTCTGGACCTCCACGCCTGTCACTTCAGGCCGCCTTCCCCCAGCGTACACATGGCCTGGGAACAGATCCATGTCATCAAGGTCGGTGGAGAACATCTCGTCCCTCGAGGACAGCTCGTCCAGCGAGGGGCTGAGAACGCTCAGGCGCTCCTGGGCCAGCTGTGGAGCACAGTAGCTGTAATAGAAGGGGTTGCCCAGGGACAGTGGAGGCATTGCGGGGGCCTTCACAGGAATGTCCTTCTGAAGTGCTCCAGTGGACAGCACCTTCCCAAACGGCAATTGGACAACCCGGTAGGGCAGGTCGTGGTCATCGACGTCATTTGCCTCATCCGACCCCCTGGTGGCCGTCCTTGGCTCACTGTGGGAGCTTGCCCTCTTGCTCGCCTCCTGAGTGCCTTGTGTTGAGCCGTCTTCCGGCCCTTTGCTGGAGTCAGGGTGAGAATGGAACCCCTCAGATGAGGAGTTCTTTCCTTCTCCACAGCAGACAGAATGAGCTTGTTGGTGGTCAGAGGTCAAGTCTTTCTTTTCAGTATGGCACTGATGAAAATGGGCATCGTTGTTATTCTCCTCATCCTCCTCAAGGCTCTCCTGCTTCTCGTGAAGAGATGAAGTATCCAGAGGTGGCTCTCCATCTGAATCCATTGACCAGCCCTCCCGTTGGCCTTTAGTCGTATCCAGTGCACATAGAGCTGTGGAGGCATCATTGAACAAGGCCCCAGGAGGAGCTCGAGTCTGGGTGTGTGACATCTCTTGCTTCCTACCCTCTTCTGGCTCTTCTTTTTTGGGCTCCTCTCTTGGCGAACAGCCTCCGGATGCCTGAGAGACGACCCCAGAGTCTAGTTCCCGTTCAGAGGAGGTCTCGCTTGCACGGAGTTTATCCAGGCACTCAATCAGTTTGTTCAAAGCATCACTGGGGTCTGTCTGGGCACCCGAGCAGGTAGTCTCCCTCGACACATTGCCATGGAGATGCTGGCGACGGACGACGTCATACGCAGCAGAGTTGAAGTGAGGGTCACACATTCTTCTGTAGTCAAGGAGATGCACTGGAGCATGGGGCATGACATAGCCTGGATACTGCATACAAGAGTAGGGTGAGAAGTATGTGCGTCCAAAGGGTAAACCTGCTGAGAGCAACAACAAGACATGCACATTTAAATCATAGAGCTGTAAACAGAGCCTAGTCTCTCATGGTAGTAAACCAGCAGTGACCAAACCTGATCCGGGGAAGTTGAAATGGTTGTATGGGTTGTTGTTTGCATGCCACTGCTGGTATGTATAATAGGGTTGAGATGGTGGCTGAACATAGAAAAATGGTCTTGAATGACTGACAGGCCGTTGCTGCGACTGACCACTTGTCGTTGACTGTGAAGACTGATTCGGCTCTGCAAAAAAAATATGTTGGAATAGCAATTACACAGTAGGCTTAGCCTACTACAAACTGAGGCTACCAAAGCCAAACTGAGATAGACCTGTGGACTTGACTTGCACGCACACTAAACGTTGGCAGTTAATTTCTACATTTAGCCTAGGCCTACTTCAATCATTTAGGTTAGACTACGTTAAAGCATTACCGTCCATATTTCAGTTTGTCCGCAAAAATACACCAGCCTGCGAAATTAAAAGAAAACGGAGAGGAACTGTGATTTTATATAATTACTTAAAATAGACATAAATATGATTCTGTTGCCACCTTGTCGTGGTTAGTAGCCTACAAGGATCTGTGTCAGAGAAATTCTATTAGACTTTCAAAGCAATCAGTAACTTTTATAATACACACCTGTTTCCTGATTGTCTGATGATTTGACACTTCAGGTTAAAGACTCGCACTAATTTATAAATAATGGCATTAAACAATTGTAGGCCTAGTCCCAAAGGCATTTTCTATGTGACGTTCACTATCTCAACAATATTGTTTTTTTTGTGACACGCCTTTGAACATTTCTGATGTTCGTCTATGCAAAAATAATGACAATGTTTTTATTATTATTTTCCACCAGAGGGCAGGCAATCCTTACGGATGTGAAAACAAATCTTGGGCGCATGCCCAGTATCCTCGTTTAGCCCCAGTTGTCTTGTAAGGCGCTTGCGCGGCTAATAGAGCCTTCCTGCTAGTCGCCTCTCGCCGTAATTGTGTAAATTCGGCTTCCGGAGCTCATACTTTGTCTAACGGCTGGAAGATCACCCACATTTATGGAAACATCTCTTACAGTAAGACATAATGTCTTTTCAGATAATCAAAGGAAATGTGTAGGGTTGATATATGCCCATGATGGCTTGAATCACTTGCCTATCATCAATGTAACGGTCTCTACCTAGCTGGGCTATCTATCAAGGTGGCTATCGATCTCCAGCGGTATCGTCGTAAGTGTAGACAGCTGGCTAGTAACAGCCCTATGCTAATGCATAATCTTGCCTCACTCCATGCAAGTTAACGTTGACTGTTTAATTAGCATGACGGCTAACACACGGATGCTTTGTGATCTATGTCACAAATATCCAAAATGTGGTATTAGCAGATTACCTGAGTGGACTGATGAGTTGTAATTTATTGATGTAACATTAGCTGGTTAGGTTTATGCGTGGGTGTAACGTTATGTCTTGTCTGTCCGAGAAGGGGGGACCCGGAAGGGAAGAGCAGCCGCCGCATCTGCTGATTTGTCTCTGTTGATCCTATTGAAATATAGCTGGACGCTTGCTTTGGTGGAAATACTGTATAGTGGCCGACACCCGGCAAAACCCATCAAAGAATAGGGGTGTATAAATATAACTCATGAAAGGTAACGTTGTGGTTAGTGGATTTAATAATACATTGCTAGCCAGCTGGCTGAGGCCTTTTCGATAATCCATGTTTGGGGGAAGGGGTGGGGGTACTGGATGTTTTTGGTGGTGGGTGAAAATGGGGCAGTGACCAGCTAACGTTAAGTGTTAGCTAGCTAGCTACTTAGCTGATGTACTCACTGTATGGCTAGAAGGCTAACTAGCGGTGTGGGGACGGATGTTTTCAGGAAACCTGGCGTAGAGTTAGCCACACAGCTTTCCGATTGTGATGAATTTTGGTACATTGCGTTCTTTCGAAAATAACTTGCAAAAATTACAATTGACCATACATTTAAAAAATTACATTAACCAACACTGTATTCCCAGACAAGGTGGCATCCTTGGCGATGTTTGCTAACCAGGCAAAGCTAATGTTAGCTTAATGTTAATTTCAGCTAACTGTGATTTGTTGGTTAATTTTTGATTCTCACTTGATGTAATCTAATAATAGCTGACAGAATAAATCGATTGGTATAGTCTATGTATGAAGATCCTGTTAATAGTCAATATCACGGCAAGCCATATGGTTAACATTATATCAGTCGGTTAAGGGGAATGGAGTCGTGCATCACACTCGCCTCCCAACTGTGCTTGAGCGTAAACATAGCCACCAACGTGAACGACATAATCAGGTATGTCGTGACTGACTTTGTAACCTGTGTTCATTGTAATGTGAACTAACACTCGGTTTCATTGTGAGAAAAGCCCTGGCATTTTATGTCGTGCTCTGAGTGTATTCGTTAGCCATCGTAGACTGCTAACGGTCTACCAGCTTTCTTGACTTGATACAGCCGATAGCCGGAAAGATAAGATCATGTTAATCACCTAGCGGGAAACACAACGCCGTATGCAAGAACGTAGTGGCCATTGATGATGCACAGCATAGTAACAATTTAGTATGTCCACTCGAAGTATTTGGCGCATGCTGGAGAAATGTGGACAGACGCATTGATTGACTCGTGGCGGTTGTTGCTTAGGATTTATAACCGGAAGCCAGCGAATGATATGGCTTTCGGTCTCTTAATTGTAAATATGTGGACAGGCAAAGTCTTTCTTTCAGTATCAATTTCATATTGATGTCTTAATTTGCTCGACAGATTAATAATAGAAATAAAATGGAATGCTTCAAACGACTTGAAGATGGAAGCTTGCCATGAAAGGCACATGGCCTGTACTCGAAGCCAAATTGATAGGCTTCAGAAGAAGTCACTGGACAGTTGGCTGGACCATTGTCATGTAATATCAAAGCGCAGTGTGTTTGGCTGTGTGTCAGTACTCAGTTGGGACACATTGATGGTGGCTTGACCATTACCTAAAGAGAATGCATGCACCCATTTGGCTTTAAGCAAATGTCATCGAGCAGCAGACAGATGATATTATACATGACTTGTAGATGAGTAGTGTTTTCCTAACGTTGTGCCTGTGCATTATTGCGCCTTGTTCTATTACACACCCACAGTTCTGCCGGCTAGCTGGCAGGGTGGACTGGCTGAAGGCTCAGCCAGCAAGATACAGTGATGTAGGGGGTGGAAGGCTAGCAGATGACCTGCCAACAGCCCAGGACTGTTGACTGCGCATTTTTCTTATGCGGAAGGGATCCCGGATATGTGCTGAGTTGACAGTGAGAAGGAGATGGTACCAGAAAGGCAGACTGAGGGCAAGGGGAGAGGAGAGGAGGAGGGAAACAGTGCTATTTGTTTATCTGAAGGAGCTTTTCAGGTTCATTTGGGGAATCGGTGTGTGGTTTTCTTGTCATTCTGTTGGATACTTCATGGCTTGCACAGTTGAAATGAAGCGTTCTCCATTTGTTGTCTTGATCTCGGCTACTCAAACGGAAGCTAATAGAAAAGCCTATTAACTCAGAAGGCTGGTGCATGCTTGCGATGTCCAGTAGTTTCCAGTTGTCTAAATGTCATGTCTGTATGTCCTCCTTTTTCGCTCACAGGACAGTGAATGTGGAGACGCACTGATGTAGCCGCATGCCTTTGCCTCCTCTCTACCTCCAGCTCCTGTGCCCCCCTCACCTTCACAGCAGACAGCGGACGCGCTAGCCAGCCCCGTCCAGACGCTCTGCTCTGACTGAGGGAATTACTGCATCGATTAGCACCGACCCAGCCGCTCCCTCTGCTCTCGGGCCAAGCTGCATTGAAGCTGACACGGCAACTCAAGAGGACGTTTTTTTTTTCAGGGGGGGTGGGTTATGTTTTTTGTTTTTTTTTTGGAAGAGAGAACACATCCCGGCCCCTCTGGTCAAAGCAATAAGGATGGAGAGGAAAGTGGGGGAGTAAGTGCAGTCTGCCTGACCTCCTCGGCCTCTTGTCTTCCTGCAGAGTTTTCAGAGGACATTTGAAATCTGTTTTTGTTTTTTTGTTTTTTTCTATTGGATCAACGGTGTCTCCCCATAGAGTGACGGTGTTCTCCCTCCTCCCCAACGTGATTTCCATTCCCCAGTTTTGAAGTTTTATTATTATCTTTTTTTTTTTCCCGTTGGGCTTGGGGTCCGGTTCGGTCCGGCACACGCTAGACTCCTGAAGCTGGGGCGCGACTCATGGGACGCAAGCATGTCGGATCTGGGAGAGCGCCGGCCGGTAAACACAGACTACGCTGTCTCCGTGCGGGAGCA
>JASCIP010000061.1:14333024-14343134 GCA_034783695.1 Sardinella gibbosa | reverse complement strand
CTCTCTCTCTCTCTCTCTCTCTCTCTCTCTCTCTCTCTCTTTCTGTGTGTGTGTGTGTGTGTGTGTGTGTGTGTGTGGTGTTGGTAAGGTGCTCGCATCATTATGGCCTGCAGAGACCTGGAAAGAGGAGAAGCAGCCAGGAAGGAGATTGTGGAGGACTCTGGGAACCAAAATGTTGTCTTAAAGAAACTCGATCTCTCTAACACCAAGTCGGTGCAGGAATTTGCAGAGTTGATAAACAAGGGTATGTCTATTTCAAACTTAAAACCGAAAACAATATAACCTGGTTGGTGTTGACCACATCCTCTGATGTCCCATTTATAACAGGTGTCCTGTGTCTCGCATTGTTTTTGTTTCTCTCCCAGAGGAAAAGCAACTTAATATTCTTATCAACAATGCTGGTGTGATGCTGTGTCCATACTCCAAAACAGCAGATGGATTTGAGATGCAGATTGGTGTTAACCACCTAGGTAAGAGGTTACTGCAGTGCTTACAGTAAATAATCTGTGGCATAGCCCAACTGTGGCATAACTCAATTTAAACACTCCTCTATACCTAACCGTCATCTCCCAATTCCCTGAGGTGGGATTAACGAATGTACTGTAGATCAAAATGCCTCTGTTGGTTGTGTCTTGATTACAAACTGCAAATAGGCTAGGTGACCATACTGAGCTGCAGAGCAAAATCAAATCACTCACAGATCAGGATGGGTTTTCCCAGTTACTACTCTTTACATATTTGTATTCCAAACTCTTTTCCCACTGAATATAAGAATCATGATTATAAACACTAAATCACAGAGTGAAAACAAGAGTGATCTTTGTGAATAAATTGGCCTATAGACTCTGTATTTATGTGTTATTCTCTATGTATTTATCTATTTGTAGTCATTTGTAAAGATGAGACGTTTTTTTTATCTGTGAGTGGATCTTCAGTTAATGGAAAACCTCTGACATTCAATTGATGCAATTAGAGGGCTACTAATTGTTGTGGAGACTAAGTTAATCAGAAAGGCATCTCTGTGGGTTTGCTAAGTACAGTACATGGCCTTTTAGACCAACAACTAACTGTCTGCCTTTGCAGTCAGTCCTCAACCTCTGCCATAAATACAACATGTTTTTACAAACACAAATTTCCACGTATTTAACAGCGAAAGTAAACAAGGCACATCAGGGAAGAGGAAGAGGATAGGAGAGACAAAGAAAGGCCAAGGTTTGTCAGACTGAGGGATGTCCTCTTAGGGATGTTGTTGTGCACAAATTTGTGTTGCTTTTCCTTTATTTTAACAAGGAAAGTCACCTCAATTGACAGCGCCTTATTATTTATTTCCTTTTTATGCTGTGGCCAGACAGACATACACAAATGTATGACCGTAGAAGTGTTTGATGTCATGCTGCAGAAGAGGAAAGGGTAGATCACAGGTTGTAGTCTATTTGCCCAAACAAACTTGAAATTAGTTTTGTGTATACTGCTATGTGTGTGGCAAACATTACATGTACCCAAGGTTATTACATTTATCCCACTTTCCTAAACGTTCCAAGATCAAAGCCTGCCATGCAGTTTGTGAAACTACTCACTTAGGTGTCGTTGAACATCCTTCCTTCTTTGCCTCGTCTGCCACCGCAGGACATTTCCTACTAACATTCCTGCTGCTGGACCTGATCAAGAGGTCGTCTCCCGCCAGGATCGTCAACGTGGCTTCTGTGGCCCACACCTGGGGCGGCATCCAGCTGGACGACATCAACAGTGAGAAGGGCTACAATGCACGCAGGGCGTATGGACAGAGCAAACTGGCCAATATCCTCTGCACAAGATCACTGGCTAGGAGATTGCAGGGTATGTGAAACACACTGCGCTAAAGAGAGACTCCAACATCAAAAATGCAAGAAATTTCAGAATATGATATGAGAGAAGTTAATGAACATATATAAGCATTTAAAACTGATTTATGTTTGTTTAGCATATCTTGATCACTCAGGATATGGATTCTTTAAGATATTAGCAGCTATTATTTTATGTGCATGTGTGACTAAGACACCATTACTGCCCTGAGGCTGAACTTATAGCACATTTAGATAATGTATACAAGAACAGGAAGTTCATTTGACATTGGTTTATCCAGAGGCTCTGGTACTATGTGGGAATTTCCTTGAGAACAGGATACTGCTCTAAACATATGGAGAATTTCCTGCATTTTTTCTATGCCGTTGTTGATAGTGTTGCAACGTATGTTGACTGCCTACTGGGTTGTTCTTTATCTTTCTGTGATAATTTAAATCAAACTAGGAAAAGAAAAACAAAAACTATTCACATTATATCCTGAAACATCGTCTGCATACAATTAGTTCCCTCCGACATGTATGCATGCATTCCATGGAGTTCCTGCAGCGATGATGGTGGTCTGGGAAAGTTAAATGAATGGCATTCATGCATGATGACCATAAGCATGTGACTGAAGTATTGTGTTTGTCCCACAGGGACCGGGGTGACTGTGTACTCACTTCACCCTGGCGTGGTGCAGACGGAGCTCTGGAGACACCTTAGTGCCCCTGTGCAGGTGGCTGTCAGGATATTTAGCCCGTTCACCAAGACCTCGGTCCAGGGTGCACAGACCACGATCTACTGCGCTGTGGAACCAGCACTGGAGAAGGAGAGTGGTGGATATTATAGGTGTGTGTGTGTGTGTGTGCTTTAAAGGGTTCAAAACAAACATTGCAAACCAACAATATAAATAAACAAACTGTTGTACTGCAATAAGCTGAAGGTGAAGAAAACACAGGAGGATATAATTACAGTCTCACAACCTTATTGGGACAACATTTTCTATGTGAATTAAGCCTCTGTATGATTTATTGTGGTGTTTTTGCTGTGTCTTTCCACAGTGATTGTGCACCGGCGAGATGTTCAAGAGCTGCCAGAGATGATGAAATGGCTGAGAAGCTATGGGAGCTCAGCTGTCAAATGCTTGGAATTCATTGGGATTAAAAAAAGACAGATATTAACAAATAAATCTTTAAAATCAAAACTAACTTCACTGACATTTTGAATGACAAGGTAAAGCACCAATCATACCAGAGATAATTATGTGCCTGTGGAATACAAACATTTTTTTGGTCTCTAGACTAATCACACATGTCTGAGAAATTGATATTTTTATATCTTGTCAAGCACAAGTAACATAGTAAAGTGTCGGTCTAGGGAACAGAAATTTGATCCTGTGAGTTTCTAATAGGCTAATGTTGTTTTCTGTCTGTACACATGCTTGCGATATTGTTTACATATATTTAAATTTCTGTATCATTAAATAAAGATTTCCCGAAACTAAAACGTATGATGTTTTCAAAGAAATAACGTTGCCTCTTCTGACCATCATAGCCCATCTCTTCTCACTGAGGCGGCTCTTGAAATGATGTCCACTGTTCTGACAGGCTGCCTAACAGGCCTTTTTGAAGAGGTGATGTGAGCTTCTTAAATATTTAAAGACAGCTGCCCCATCTTCTTTTCAGTTTCGAAGTTATCTGAACAATCCTCTTCAGAGCTGACGGTTTTTATAATGTCATCTACAGTATGACAGATTTGGAATGTGGCATTTCAAAGCGGACTCTACCCTGCTTTTGATAAATAATGTATTGTAGCTTGACCTGAATTACGACAGAGTTAAAACAGGTAGCCAACACTGAAGACCCCTTTTTACTCAGTCACAAAGTGCACTTGTCCAGCACTCAGAAATGTTTTGGTCTGAGTAATTTCACATCAAAACAGCACAATGAAATGACTTCTGTTTCATGTGATGTTTTGATCTGAGCCAGTAACAGTAGAGAGGGTAAAAGCAGTCAATATTCCATGACCTTTGGTAACAGTGTATAAGGGTTCGTTTGAGTTTTTTACATGTGACATTATACAAACAGTAGGCTACTACTGTTTTCTTGTAAAAAATAAATAAATAAATAAATAAATAAAATCCAGATATTTCATTAGGCTATACGTGTTGAATGTTTATTCTACAACTCTAAGATACACATTGAAAAGCTTGGTTTATTTTCATAGTCAACCTGTCTGCTCTTGTCTCAATTAATTGCTTGATCAGTAAAATGTCATAATATAACTGGGGAGGGTTTTGTAGTGGCCATCAAAATTTTCAGGGATTTTTGATTAAAAATGGCTCAAACCAATTAGGCCTAGTTAATTGGTCTATTAGATTAATTTTAAAAATCCAAAACGAAATGATTAATTGTTGCAGCGATGTGTTTCAGCTTTTTAGTTTTTTTTTTAAATCTGTTATTGTATGATGAGAGCTTTGTTGAACTGGTGAGAGCTTTGTTGAAACAAAGTTTCTCCCCAAATTATTATTAATAGAGTTGTTGTGCTACAGATTAGTTTATAGCCTACTGAATAATGACCTATTTTGAAGAAACTATTTTCATTACTTGTCCTTTCAATCCTAAAAGACTTCACAGCTAACTGTCTGTACAGAATGTTAATGTCATTTCTTGAGTCTTTGGCTAAATTTCACAATAGTGTCACGTGACCACACAAGTCTTCCCCATAACATCTACAGTAGAAATGCTCATGGATCTGTCTGTTAAAAAATATACCTGACCAGTTTTTTGGGTAGGCTAATTCTATACAAGAGTAGGCCTACCTCAGGGGATTTTTCTTTCTCTGATAGATGA
This sequence comes from Sardinella gibbosa, assembly GCA_034783695.1. Classification (NCBI taxonomy): domain Eukaryota; kingdom Metazoa; phylum Chordata; class Actinopteri; order Clupeiformes; family Clupeidae; genus Sardinella; species Sardinella gibbosa. Next base: position 14,338,461 of record JASCIP010000061.1, on the reverse strand, counting down.
TTTGAGAGTGAGCCTTGTGTATGCAACTTTCACTTTTTAACCTAGCCTACCTGCTTGTATTAAAAGCTATATGTGGACCTTAATGTCCTTAATGTAGAATAATTTCCCGTTGTTTCTTTATTCTTTATGTATTAAGTTATTTCACAACAGGTAACCCCTGGACAGAATGATTTAAATATTGAGGAACTGAATAAGGCTATCTTTATTATTCACTGCCAGTGCCTCAGTAGGCCTCTGTTCTCCTCAGATAAGCCATAAATGATCAATAGCCTACCCCTGACAATTTGGTCCTTAACTCTCTGAGGTCCGGGGCCTTTCAGACACTTTGAAATAGTCTGGTACTGAATGAAGTGAAGCAGACTTGGCCGTAAGATAAATGCAAGATAAGCACGAAGGCATCCTGATAAAACTGGGATGCAACTCCCTACGTATAGATGGCGCTAAAATAGATTGGTAGCGAATTACAGGAAAAGACGAATGTACGCATGCGTGGCTTTAACGCTACGTCAGCCTTCCATCCAAGAGCTTTTTCGCTAGAACTACGTGGCCAGAAACACCAGCCGGCCAAATTGTCAACATCTTTTCTAACAGGTAAGCAGAGATGGTTTATGTTTCATGTGTGATTAAATGATTGAAACTAAGATAATTTTTAGTTTTTCATATGTATGAGTGTCTTGAGGCGTTAGATTAAATACACAAGACTTATACCAGCATTCACGTTAGCCATTTGACGTAATGTTAACGTTAGCTTGCTAACTTTTCTGTAGGCCTATCTTACGAATTTGCTCGTTTGACCAACTTCTAAAGGAGTCGTTTTATGTTTAAACTTAAGGTGTATATGTAAAAAAAGGATTAAATGTTGTGTTTGACATAATTTGCACTGCTAGCTATTGAAGACATTAAAAACGGTGCGAACTTGCTAGCTAACATTCATTTTACTTGACTGTGATTAGCCATCAGTAGTTTGTTTAGGTAAACTCGCAATTAATGTTACCTTGTGACTAAATACTATTCCACACCGACCACTTTTCTTTTTACATCATAGAGTAATCTCCACTTTGCCATCATGGATCAAGTAATGCAGTTCGTGGAGCCCAGTCGGCAGTTCGTGAAAGACTCCATCAGACTCGTGAAAAGATGCACAAAACCCGACAGAAAAGGTTAGTAAGACGTGTCTACTCGCTGAAGATGGAAATCGCACTTAACCGATTTTGAATGTGTGGTGGATCGTGTTGTGAGTGTAAGTTTATGTTAACGTTACTTGTTGTTTACATTTAATGACGTTGTTAATGTCATTAAACCATGTCTTCGTAAGCTATCATGTAATTAATTGATAGACTTAGCTCGTTTCTCTTAGCACTGAAATCACAGCAAGGTAATGATGTTCTAACCTAAACTAATCACAAATGAACATAATTAGTCCATTTCTCTCATTGCTTAATGCATTTTGACACTCATAACGTTACCAGTCTGAAATCATATTCTCATCACATGTTGATATTACAGCGCCTTTGAGCTGTTCTGTGCTCATTGTGTTGGGGTCGAAGTGCCCCTTTGCTGATGTGTCTTAACTTGTGTTTGGTAGTAGGGGTTGAGTTTGTTGGAGACATGGTCTTTGGGTGGGGTTTTTATTAGGACAGTCAGACTTAGCAAGGAGTTGAAGTTTTGTCGGTCAAGTTTTTTGAAGGTTCTGTTTCTATTATTTAAGTGGCTAAAGTCTTTAAAGTTGTTTTCCTCATGCATGAAATTCAACCTATATAATAGTTGCGTTGATGTAGCCTGGTCTTGACCAGCCCCACCTTCTACACTATCGTTTGGTACAGAGGGTCTGGACTTCCACATATTGAGAACGATTTCTAGCTGAAGGTGTTTACATTTAAAATGATTGGATCAGCCCTTGACTGATAGCCTGTAGTATTCTTCCGCTGCCGCAGTCTGTTAGCTGATTGGCCAGGTAAAGAACTCTCCTGGGGTAATTCACCTCAAGGAAATAAAACCCAGACGGAGCTATGAAGAGAGATGGGAATCAAACGGAATTGCGCAGGAAGGCTATGGCCAGGGTAGCGTTGACGGGCCTCATTAGTGTTTGGAGCTGGACATGTAACATTGTCCTATGATCAGGTTCTGTTTGAGATGTGGGCTTATATTTAGGAGATTCCATGTAGAATCTGGTTCACGTTACTGAGTGAATAATGATTTGTTAGGTTTGGGCAACTTCATGTAATGAAACATTCTCCATGTTTGACCTTCTTTGATGTCTTCTGTACACACAACAACAAATTGGGAGAGAGGCTGAAATAATGATGCGTAATAATAGGCCAGCTCGATGGTGTACAGTAGTCGAGTTTTTAATGATGGCATATTTCCTCACCTTTTTGATTGGATGTGTGTTGCAGAATTCCAGAAGATTGCCATGGCAACAGCGATTGGATTTGCTATCATGGGCTTCATTGGATTCTTTGTGAAACTCATCCACATCCCCATCAACAACATCATTGTGTAAGTACCACTCAACCAACAACCATATTGTGTATTTTTTTTTATTAACATTGTTTTTATTAGAAATATTGCAGTAGAAAAGTTACAGCATATCTTGATTTTCATGAGATCTGTAGAATACACTAAAGTGCATAGTATTTGAAACTAAACATAATACATGAGAGTTCTAGCATTCAGTTCATACACTTTGGTCCAGACTTCTGTGTTCTGTTGGTGACTAATATACTGGTCCTCTCTCTTTCTCTACAGTGGGGGTTAATTTGATTCTTGTGCTGACTATTATGGACTATTATGGTGACTGACTGGAATGAGTGAAGAATTTCTACGCCATGTGTTTGTGGACTGTTTGTTAATAAATAATCAGTGGGGAAAAAATACTCATGGTATGGCATCCGTTATTAATCATGAGAAAGGCACTTGGCAGACATTGCTTTTTCGGTTCAAGTCTTGGTCTGTTGGAGTGGCCAAAGGCGTTAGCTACTTCATGTGGATGCCCATGCTCCACAGAAGAGGCTTATCGGAGGTCACACACACAGGTTTCCTCTCCTCGTTCGGATCATGAGGCTCGTAAGTGTTGGATGTGCTCACTAGCTTTCCAAACTCCAGTACTTGATCATCTGTAGACAGACAAAACAAAGATGAGGATGAGGGCATTACCTTCTTATTAGGGGCATTCAGGTATGTGGTACAGAGATCAAATTATTTGTTTTATACAAAACAAAAAAAAGAGTCTCCCACTTAAATCAAAGTCAGCAGAACAAAGTGGATACTCTGAAGTGGGAGCTTCGCTCCGCCTCAAACCAAAACCGAACCTAAATGAGGCACAGTCTGTTACTCCCATTAGAACTTTTCTCACCTTTGAAGTCGATACACTGACTTCTGTGTTGCTGAATTTAAAAACTCCACCACAAAAAAAAAAGAGAAATGAACCTGGCAATTTGCAACACTTTTTCTCCTGTTCTTGCCTGCCTTCACTCCCCTGAACTCGGAGAATAGAGATGCCAAGAGCTCCCGTATTGATGTTCTCATTAGTGAGTCCCTCCAGGATGTGGCCTCGCATAACCTACCATGAGCGCCCCGTGGTGCTGGCCTTCCCTCCATTCTGTCTGCCTGCTCAGTGGAAAGCCCAAACACCGACGGGCCGCTCCACTGGGTGCCAGGGGGAGTTCGGCACCTCCGCTCTCAAAAGGCCTCTGCCTCCCCCCTCCAACCCCCCCCATCTGTTTTGAACCATCTGGTTCAAAAAATGCAGCTATTATGTGTGACCACTGGGCATGTAGTGCCCAGTGGATCGGCCCATCCTTTCAAAACAAATATTCTTCTGCTGTTGGCAGCAGTGAACTGGCTTTGGACATGAATAGTCGCAGGACTTTATAACCTTGGTGGTCAAGGGGATGGGGTTGAGGGGGAGGGTTCCCCTTAAAACAAAGATGACTTCCCACAGTCTCCTGCATGGATTACTAAGCCAGAGAAGGCTAGGGGATGCATCCGTGAGCGAATAGAGCTATAGCTGAACAATGAGTGTCAGAAGGTCCTCATTTGAAAATCATTTTTACATGCAAAGTTATTCAGCGTTAGCGTCAAGTCTAGCTAAAATGACTGAACTGACAAAACTGACACAGATAGACATGCCAAATGGTAAATATTCATGTGCCGTTCTGGCTTCAGGGTTGACCTAATGCCAGACATCACAAACACTTGTTCACAGTGACCCCCAGTGGCAGAAATTGGTACTTTTCCAGCTTTGAATGTTAATGACATTCTATTCACTGGACTTGCGTTCAAAGATAATCTGTCATTATAAATCAGCATATGGACACTGTCACACTGAGGACCGTCTGCTAGGATGACAAAATGATACATTTTAAATGCAATTAGCTAAATACTTTAGCCAGTATTATTTTGAATCTATCTATTTTAAACATCACATTGATATTTCTTAAATTGATTCTTACAGCCTTGATTAAAAAAATCTGAACTCTATTGATTTTTTTAATGAAATGAGGGAGACTCAATACCCAAAGCAGAGGATGATATTGCATTTTAAACTCTCTTATGGACCTTAGACATTTTCAAAGGCTTTGCACTTCCACAGAAACAGGAGCTCTAACAGATGTTTTGCTGGGAGACAGAATTGACACCCATGTAAACAACACTTACGTCAAGTGTGTTTGTATGCTCCAAGCAATATAATATATATTACCTTTTCTTTTATCACAGTAATCAATGGAGTGTGTGATCGGTTCCGAACCTGAGAGCATCTCATTTTCACAGAGCGGAATATTTTTCTGCTTTTGGGCAGCATTCCCATTTGAATTTGATTCCTTCACGGTAAGTTTTTTGTGTCCAGAGATACATTACTGCCAAACCACTAGGGGTAGTAGAACACTTAAAAACTATACAAAATCCATGTCACCGGGGAGAACCTTGGTGATGACGGCAGAGAAAAATAGTTCTGTATGCGTGCAGCAAAGCATACTTGTTTAGTTGAGTGTAATAGATTTCACACGGAATATGATCATCTCAAACATGAAATTGACAGTGAAAACCATTTAACTTTGCTGACGATCAATTCACTTTTTGGCAAATGAATGAACGGATACACCGATGAATTAGTACACATGTATTGATGCATTGAAGAGCCTTATACAGCACATACCAGGATTCATCTGAATCCCCAAAATGCTCATTAAAAACATCATCACTTCTGCATTTCATTTCATTCATGCTTTGAATAACTGCCTCACTTACGAGTCTCTTAAACACAGCCTCAAAATTCCATCTTTGTGCCTTAGAGGCTTTCTGTAATCAAGCTGGAAGGGCAGCCTTTCGCTGTGTTTTTCTTTCTTTCTTTCTTTCTCTCTCTCTCTCTCTCTCTCTCTCTCCTCCCCGCTCAGACAGGAGAGCGGATTAACAGGAAAGGGGATGGTGTAGGATG
>JASCIP010000061.1:14035808-14045952 GCA_034783695.1 Sardinella gibbosa | reverse complement strand
CCATGATCATTTCCTGATCCCTTCCCATGTCCCTCTTCCACTCTTTCTATCCTATCCTAGGCAGAAAGCCCACAATATAGGCTATATGTTTTAAAGTAGTGTTAGCTGGTTGCCTTGTTTTTTCAACTGTTGATGTACCCCGTTGTGTACCCATCCTCTAGGTTGTGGGCCTTTATGGCGTCCGCTTGGTCTCGTTACCCACCTTGATCTCATCGGCCCTCCTGAAGCGTTTCAGCTGCCGCAGACGCATATACTCTGATTTCACTCGTTTCCTCCAGCATACAGGGCGCTTCTCGGATCTCTTCCCGGTCAAGCCCATCGCTAGCCTGGAAAATGCAGAAACTGCTGAGCCGACTTCAGTTTTATTCATTTGCATCACTCAGAAAATATGGGTTTTGATGTCCGGTAATTTTGTCATTATTTGTCATTGCTTTTCATTACATTGCAACCAAGATGCAACGAACTAAGTACAAATGCATTACTTTGATAACATGGATGACATAAGAAAGAAACTTTAATCCAAGTGATGTATAACACAAGCTCATGCACAAATAAGCAAAACTGTCTGTTCCACTGTAACCAAGAAAGAGGAAAAAGACTAAAAACTAGGTCAGTTGAGGTACAAAACTGAGGCTGTTGGAAGTCAAGACACTAACGCCGAACATACTCCTCAGTCATTTATGCAATAACAACTGGCTTATGTACAAAAATAACAGGCTATTTGTGTTACACACACGTTTCATTTCCTGTTGTGTAGGAGGAAGAGGATCAAGAGACATCACATTATCAGTCTGATATCTAAAGCATTGCCACTTTCATATGCCAAGGGCATTAAGCTACTTGATCTACAGCCTATATGATGCAAATCATCTGATAAAGACGTCATTCAGAACTGTTGAAATAAAACGACTGCTGCGTTGACGCCAAGTATGTGTGCTGGGGCAACTACAAGTAGACACAGGGGAACTTGGTATTGATGTAGCGCCTCTACCGTCAAACATTGGACTTCTCCACAATGCAAAGCAGGATAGCCTAGGCAGAACAATAACATAGCTGAAGGAAACGACCATGCACCAGTCCAGAATTATGAGATTATTCGACGACATTGTGATTTTACCGTCTTAGATTCAACAGAGCATCGAAGTAACGAGCAAGCTTTTCTAAATAACCGTTTGATTTTACTGTTAAAACGCTAGCCAGTGAGGTGGCTAATCTGAACTCATTGCCCTCTTGGAATGTTTTGTTCTGGTGATTTCAGATAACTTCGCAGACGATTCCTTGAATTCTGTAACGTGAATGTCGATTATCCACAAACATCTTTTGGCTAATTATAACTGATTATTATGAAGCATTGTTGTGACTTACAAAAATGGCACAAGCTGTAACGTTACTGTTAATGCAAGCGTCTCAGAGGTCCATGAGGACCTGTTGTTTCGAATCTCTCCTACAAATGTTGAGGTTTTAAACACGCATTTCGACTATTGTTAAAATAACCAGGTACATTATGGGATGAAAGTTTTAATTATTTTTAGATCAAGCTCCTATTCTAGTAGATTTGCGTTAATTTTACTCGACAGCAGCGTAACGTTGGAGTATAGATCTTATCTGGCAAAGTTAAAAGCTAACAAAGTATTGTAATGTAAGTACCTTGGCTTGCTGCTGGAATTAACACCACCAATCGTCCGAGAATCTGATTAATTTAAGGGGGGGGCAAAGTAAGCCAACCACGTTAAACGACTTATTTAATATGATCCAGTTTTAAGTGAAGTGTCAATCTTGCTTCCTGGCATGCTAGCATAACCCATTAGCTTATCGTTACCGTCTCACTTAATGCAAAATGCCTATAAACTGACAAACAAGTGTATAACGTCAGTATTACTCATGACTGGTTTCCAACGCAGTTATAGCATATAGACAACACTACTTGCGGCTGGCGTTGTGGTTGGCATTATGATAGGAAATGGGCAATGAAAAATCCATGGACAATTCATGTTAGCAAGCTACCATATCGTAGTAACTTCAAGCTAACGTTAGCAAACGCTATCCATTTTAATACCGCGTGACAATTCGTGGGTGACAAGTAAACTGTCCCCAACTTTACATTACTGTCTGACAAAATTCGGCTAACGTCAGCAGTTGTAACTTTCGTTAGCCGCTTACCGAACGAGTTGGAACCAAGCAATAACTGTGTCTTCTCAGTCAAACTGCCAGATTCATAGTGCAAATGATAGCGAACCGAGCCCTCCCGGTATCTCAATTTGAAAGTGTTAGCAGTAGCTAAATGCTATCCTGCTACCACATAATTTAAGACAGTAACGTTAGCCAGAAACTAAGGTGAAACTGACAGTTGGTACAAAATACTGCATTTCGCGGGTTTTCTTACCTGCAGGCGGGGTCTACTCCACATTCAAAGAAATGACCTGAGATCTGTCTCCAAACCCGCCAGTTCAAGATTAGTGGCTAGCCGACAGAGCTAGCGAAAAGGGGGGTCGTTTTCACCTCCGCGCGTCCGCGACAGCCAATACCGGCGAGCTTAACTCAGTCGTTTCAAAACAAAAATCGTTATGTTTATTCTAAAATACGAGTTGTAAGTTATTCTACAGCGAATGAATCTGTGCTCTGTCAAAATGTAAAATATTTGATTTGCTCTTTCTCTGATTATTCTCAATATCAATATTCCCGTTTGAATAACTATTCCTTCCAACCCTCTATCGCCGTCTCTTTCACTCAGAATTCGCCGCCCACTTCGAACACTGCAGATTCATCGAGCGCCAAACATATTGCCCTATCATAACATGAGATATTTCAGCGTCCCAAAGCCGAAAGATCCGACTGGTCAGCCCATTTCATGCCTTGAACCAATCATAGGCGGCCCTGCCATGGGGGCCCCGGTGTGGGGGACATGTGGAGAACTTCTCTTTGTTCTTGATGTAGAGCGAACGGATTTTTCAAGAAGACAAGTGTCTGGTCAATTTAGTGCATTAATGGAGCATTTTAGGATTGTTGGCTTTTGTCATTAGGGACATAGAGGGTGCATTTCTTCGATGCTCTGTAGGTGAAAGATGAATATCTCTTAGATGCACAATGTAGGGCACCATTCAAAACAGGTAGTCTAAAACCTATACGTACTTAATCGGCAAAATTACCATGGCACAGCACTCGCCAAGATTTTCAATTAGCTGTTATGTAGTCTTTGCCCTCGATGTTTTCCACTTCCCCTATGCTATATGCACCGGGGTCACCCGGTTTATTATGTCCCACCCACACTGAGGACCACAGCCACTGAAACTACAGTGACATCAGCATGTATAATCTATTGGAGCACACAGCCTCCTAAAGTCACATCCATGGAATTTCACTGTACCACACAAAACATTTCTATAGTTTCTAATCCAATCGAATGTGAAATATTATTATTTGAATGCCTTGACACTATCAATTTGGTTGTGCCTTATTGAAATAATTACAACAATAGAGCACAACCCGAAAAAAATAAAAACCTTGTATAGAGCCATTGCCTGACCTTTTATGACAGGTGTTGCACAATAAGTTAGACTTCCTCCTTTCATATTTTCACATTTTATTTAAAAAGAACTTAGAAATTTTGTACAGTGCGTGGTTTCGCAATGGAAAAAAGAATATCTCAGTAACAACTGTTACACAGTAAATCACCACTTTTTTTTCTGGAACTTCCACCACTTTTCCCAGAAAGTACAGTTCATAATTCTTCAAACCCCTAGAGTTCATCTTTCTTCTGTGACAACTTGGTAGCATGCTCCTCCACAAATTTGCTAAGTGCTTCCACATCTCTTTGGCCTCCTTCAAATTTAACAGGACTCTCCTTTTTGTTGCTCGGTGCAAAGTATATTGTTGGGAAGCCCTCCACTTTGTAGGCGTCATGAGGCACATCATTAGCAGTGGCATCCATTTTTGCAATGACCAAGTTTTTCTCATTCTTGTACTTCTTGCCCAGAGCAAGATAGTCGGGTTCCATCTTCTTGCAGTGTCCACACCATGGGGCGTAGAATTCTATAAGGACATCTTTCTTTTTGTCCATGACGAGCTCATCAAAGTTCTTCCCAACCACAACCTTGACCGGTCCCTTGTTATTCTTTGGCATGGGTTGTGACTTCACAATTGCTTTTAGCTTTCCTGTGATACAAAAAAAAAAAAAAAACTTGATTTGATTACATGATTTCATCAAAGCAAGAATACACAGTAGAGATAAAACTTTTGGAATGCCTGCCATTTCCAATTATAGATACATAGGGATCAAAATGAAGTTACAGACGTACCCGTAGCCTACACACTTTTAAGGGAAGGATTTTCACAAGACTAAAGAGTGGTTCTGGATTATTTGTGAGGTCAGACACTGATGTTGGACAAAAAAGCCTGACCCATAATGCCTTTTCCCATATTAATACTTGCATGCCGAGAATGGAAGGTCATTGAAATTCCTTTATAGTGCAATGACAGGCATCCTAAAACTTTTGTCTGTGTAGCCCATGCCTTCTTGAGCAATTTCAAGTTATGTAGATACATACATAAATATGCTGTCTATGACTTACCTTTCTTAAAGGCCATTACAAAGTCTCTGAGCACATCAGAGTCAAACTCCTCAGGTTCCATGGCATATTTCTTTCCCCCATCTCCAAGGATAGCAGCATTCACTTCCTCGCCACTGTCACTCAGGCCCAAACTCTTCAGCTCGTCGGAGTAGTCTTCCTCGTCAGCAATGGCAAACGTATATTCTGGGAAGTCCTTTGCCACCTCCAAAACCTTACTTCTCCAGAACTGCGTGGCTGCAAAATCCATGCCAGACCAACAGAATAAGTACTGCTAGCGTGGATTATTTGATGCTTTTCCCACTTTTACACCACAATGTTCAAATGACAAATTCTTCTAAAACTCAAAGGAAACTTTCATTTCCTCTTTTCTGCTATCCCACAGGGAGAATATAAAATAGAAGTCATCATATCACACTTACCTACTCTGTAGTCAAAGCTAAAATCTACCCCATAATACACCACAACCAGGGGCCTCTTTGTGTAGCGCTTGGCGTCGTTGCTCTGTTTTCGGTGACCAACTAAAGGCAACACATTCTTCTTGAAGAAATCTTGAATTTCCGATGCTGAGGTAGAATCCTGCAAGGACATGTCACTTGTATATGAGCAGTTTAAACTACCTTGCACTGACTGAAATGCATATGAAATATTGTGACTGTACTGTACCTTAATTGCAAGTGACCTGGACTCGGGCTCATGTTTAGAGCGGAACTTCTCTGGGTGCATCATAACCACTTGTCCAGAAGAGGCCTTTAGAAACTTGGCCACATCACTGCTGAAAGTGTGACGGAACTTGTAGTCGTCTCTCAAGACATTGCCTGGAAACACAAAAAAATACGTATTAATTATAGGCAATTGATTACTGAGTATGTTACAATCCTATGTACGCCACTGACAATCTTTGTTAAATTTTGTTAGTCAAGTAATCATGAAGTCAAGTTAGCCAAATAAATCTGAGTTAGGTAAATAGAGTTGGGTAAATAGAAATCAAACAGTGTAGTTAGTTAGTCTAGTTAGTACAAGCAGCCATAACTGGGGAAATTAGAGAATGTGCTTACAAGCTTCCATATACACATCCAGTGCAGCATCTCCTTCACTTGAGAAAACGCCTACAATGATCGCATCATCTCCATCTTTGATTAATTCCTGGATTTGTTTCACAGACTGAATTTGCTTCGATGGAGGTCCTGCCTGGTCACTCATGTAGTCCACAATGCCTGAACGGAGAGCAAACAAACCACTGATTATCCACCACGTCACAATTCAGAAATGCCACAAGTAACAAAACACAACAGGTTCATTGGCAGAAACTGGAAAAAAAAATACCTACCAAACTTTTCTCTTGGTCCATTGTATTCAAAAGGTTTCCCCTTCCTAAAGATTTTTAAGGTTGGATAACCAGTCACATCATATTTAGTGGCAATCTCAGACTCTACAGTGGCATCAACTTTAGCCAGTGGAATTGGCGGGGTACGTGTGCTGAGTTCCTTGGCAGCTTTCTCGTACTCAGGGGCCAGACGTTTGCAGTGGCCGCACCTGATGGATAGAGCATACACAGGTCATGCTTTCCATTCTGTATTCCATTCGGAATTTACAGGACATGAACGATGCCAGATCTAAGTACAGAATCCAAAATCTGAGATGGCATACATTTTATCAATGCTTCTTTTTGGCACATGTGGATATCATTGCAGTGAGGCTGTAGAAGTACATGTGATGTACAAAATCACCTTATGGTGCAGTTTCAATGAACTCTTAAAATACTTTCACTATGCTTCAAGTTCCTTCAGTTGCAGATACTCTTACATATGCCTGCATTGAACTCACTACAGGAATTAGGTAGTCTGGCTATCGCAACGAAAGCTCATATGATCTTAGTCTGGCCAACTTCACAAACTATCTGACTTCTGAGGGACGGAATCTAATGTAAAGTTCTTAAGCCTGCTTCCTTCACCTGGGAGTAAAGCTTGCTTCTCATTGGTGCCTGAAATTCTGGGAAATGCAGTAAATAAGCTGCTTGGCCAGACTGACTTGAATGAGAAATTTGGTGCAGCGTCATAGGAAGTATGGGCGAGCCCAGGCTAGGAATTAGGTGCAATAGATGAGCAAATCCAACTACGTACCATGGGGCATAGAACTCCACCAGGATGATGTCCGCCTCGTTGACTATTTCATCGAAGTTGTCCTTTGTCAAGACCAATGTGGCCTCTGGTGGGGGCTTCCAGTCAGGCTGTGCAACTTCTTTTACCCTTGCCACAATGGCTGCATTCAAATATGAAAGTGATGTTACAATTGGGCCCCATTTGAAGAGGTTCATAAAGTCTGAGACCAAACTTGACACAAGTTATATTACCAAAGAGGTTATCTACCGTGTGACTACAACCATAAACACCAAAGGGAAGTGCAGACTACTGCACATACACGGATACAAATTAACATTATATACCTTCTTGAGTCCGATCACCGTCATACTCCACGGGTTCTCCCTTCTTCAAAATTTTGATTGTGGGATACCCTGAAACTTCAAATTTGCTTCCGAGAGTGCTCTCTTTAGTGGCATCAACTTTTGCCACTGGAATAGGTGGGTCATTTTCTTTCAGGGTCTGTGCAATTTTTTCATATTCAGGAGCAAACTGCTTGCAGTGTCCACACCTGCCCACAAAACAAACCACCAGTAAGACACATAATAAAAGTAGTAAGAATATGCAGCGTTACTTTAGGCCAACCAGTAGTCTTACCATGGGGCATAGAACTCGACTAGAACAGTGTCTTTGCCCTCCATGAACGTGTCAAAGTTACTGTCCGTGAGAATTAGCACTCCGTTTTCATCTTTAACTTCTGTGCTATCGTCATCATCATCGTCGTCATCATCCCCATCATCGTCCTCTTCTCCAGTGTCCTCTACTGAATCTGATTATACAAGATGCAACTTTTAAACACTGATGACAGGATATAACATCAAACCAATCATGCACTTAGTGATTTGGTTTAACGTCATCTTGAATTCGTGACAATTAACGTCCAAGCCAACTTCACTATAAAAATTGCATGTCGTACGGATAACGTTAAATTCAATGTGCAGGTGCAGTTTTATTCAGGTCTAGGTCTATCCTCTATATATCATTTGTGTTGAGAAATTCTACCATCTCTGCTGGGTCGATATGATCTGAGGAGATGTCACAAAGCATGGCTAATACTTCATACAGCATAATTCTTGCTAGCTGATACACTGCAAGTGACGTTACATGCACTCATGCTGACAACTAGCATGCTAAGGCAACACCCTTATCTCTAAACAAGGCAATGTATTATTCCACAAATTCATAATTATTACTATAACTATCTGACCAGTTGGCTTAAACGAATTATCCATCAACGTTACTTACCATTGTCATCCTCACTTCGACTGACTGCAACAAAGTGTGCTATGCCCAGCAACACAATGAATAGCAATGTGATCTTTCTCATCCTCAATGGGATAGGTTATCACACAAAAATCACCCTATGCACAAATTATAACAGTCAACAACGAGACGAATGGCAGCTGTTTTCTCTGCTAACGTGACCTAGCCGTATTATAATGAAGGTAAGTTACCTTTCCAACCTCAACAACGTTTTTATGCAAGTTAACTTGTCTGACTTGCCACGCTATCATTGGCTTATTGCTTGACAGCCTATCCAATCGCATATCGCCACTCAAGTCTACATCCTAAGTACGTTAAAAAATGCAATTGGTTGGATCAGGACCATCGCCAGTGTCTGAGATTTCATTGGGCGTACATGAACAGGACAAGGGAGAAACAGGAAAAGGATGCAAGCATGCCAAGTATGCACACTTATCAGGCAACTTTTGCTCCCTGCCCACTTTGCTGCGACGGCAACATTAGTAGCATTTGAATAGTTGGAAGAATAATAAATGTCCTTAAAATATTCTACACAATGATAATTAGTTTACTTAAAGTAAAGCCATGGAGGATTTGTCTAAATTCATGAGACAGTGTGAAGCCATGCAAAAGCCACTCAAGAGTCAAGCTGGCATCTTTTGGCACTGCTACAAAAGTGTCTTGTTTGTGCATATCAGGCCATGTAGCCTACTGTTTTCTTTCATTTTTCATTCATTTTTTTGCATTGTTTTAACTTGATTCTTTTTCAGTGATAAGGCTAGCATTTAATAATGTTTAATAATATTCTGCCAGAAACCACCTCCCCACCCCCTTTTTTCGGATGCACAAGACTAGGTCAGTACTCACAGGTTAGGCCTAGGCTATACAGAATACCCCTTAGGTGAAACATCTAGGTGGCTTTGAAGCTCGTTGATTTTCTATGGTATTCATGGGGCTGAAACTGGTTGTGCATGCCATAATTTGAAATGCTAACATTGAAATACACTTTGAGCTTAGCCAGACCTTTCAATAAAGTTGGTTTTGTTCTGGCCTGTGGCCTATTTATAGGCTAATGTGACCACACCTTTGAGATAAAAATTGGACAAGCCTACATTTCCCTGAATTTTCTCTGGGAACTGGGGTCATTCCTATCTCTACAGTCAATATTGTTAAAAATAAGCCATGTTTTAGTTTAAAGATTTTTATCATTTTATTATTAGTAATATTTTACTGGGGACAGACGGCCGAAATCAGGGACTGTCCCTGGGGTCATCTGGTCACCTATCTGTACGATAGTCTTACCTGTATCATTCCACAATCAAACACAAAGGCAGGTTATTCTGAACAAATCATGAATTTATGGTTGGAATTTACAGTGCATTGTAAAGTTTATTGAGAGAAGTATGCATGGTTATGTTACACTCAAAAATGTCTTTCTTGCATAATCTCTTATACAAACACTTAACACTTGCATTAGTCAGACAGACAGATTGGAGTCATCATGAAGTCCTCTGCATGTGAGTTAGTGATGCTGCAAAGAGACCTGAAAAAAGCAATATAGGTTCAGCATAACACGGAATAAATGTATTCAATAAATTCTGTTTAAAATGAATAAAACAAACTGCATTCATTACATCAGATTCAGAGTTGCAACTCCATCCAGACTGTGAAGAGAAGGGGCTCCCAAACCCAGTTTCTTTATTGGGCAAGTTATGGTGAAGACTGTTGGAAAAGGCACTGAGCTTGAATAAAAGTTCATCCACAAGGTCTTCAAATTCCTCCAAACAAAAACTCTGTGAATAACAAAAAGGTTTGACATGATCTAAATAGTGCAAATGAAGTGGAATTAAAAATTATATAAGAAAATCGGTGAGACTCGTGGAGGCACTCCATATTCATTCCAAACCTTTAAACAGGAGAATTTCAGATTTAACTGAAGGTTTACAGAAGATTTAAATGTATATAACCTTGTTTTTGACATCACTCATGCCTTATGGTGTCAACCCATACCTCTGGTACCTGTTAGCTGCATTTTTTTTTTTGCATCACCTCAGTGTTTTCAAATTTTCAAATAGAGTTTACATCAAGGGACTGAGCTGGCCAGTCCATATATCTCCATTGTTTTTTCTGTGGATCTAACATACCTTCTCTTCTAACATTTCAGACAGAGGTTAGTCATTGTTGACAATGCATCAT
>JASCIP010000061.1:13989134-14007187 GCA_034783695.1 Sardinella gibbosa | reverse complement strand
ACACACACACACACACACACACACACACACACTAGTCTAACTTGGAAAAAAAAGCCCTGAAATGAATGGCTACAATGACTGCGTTCGTGACTGTAGCGATGAATGACTAAAGACCATAATAATTACTACTACTACTACTACTATACTGCTGCTGCTGCTACTACTACTACTACTAATGATAATAATAATATATAAAAAACGTTTCCAAGGGCTGGACCAAGATTACAACAACAATGTATCACGGCTTCACTGCAAATACCAGCCAAGCTTTCTGGGGTAGTAAATGAGAACTACTCACCTGCATTTTGTAAAGTTTCAATATTTTGTGGTCTTGTTGCAAGCTCCGCAACTGTCTGCACGAACTGCGTCCGCGACTTCTGGTACTGCTCAAAAACTAAGGAGGATAGATTAGTTTAACCATGAGGAATATGTTAAGGTATGCCTGCTTTGTCTATTCTTAACATTCACAACGCCAACATCATACCAGATGTCGATAGGTAACTTACGTTGACGTTAGAAATAAATTCATGTTAGCCTTGCGTTAGTTGCCTGGATTGTCTCTTAACGTCAAGCAGTAATAACATAGCTTACCCTGCAAAACCTGCCGTTGGCTCATAATCGCAGAAACATTCGCCAAAATGAAAAAACTCACTGATACAATAACAAAATATAAATGTAGTTCTTTTGCAAAAGGGCAGATTCAAATGCCCTCTCGATGTTGTGGTGCTTCGTTTGGCTCTGGCGTTTTGGCGTTGCCTCGGTAACCAGCCGGAAGTGCATTTTCTATCAGACTACCTTGTTTTTTGCCACGCTTTCAAAAGACCACGACATAGCCATATACCAGACTTGATCTACGCACCACTATCAAACGGTTAGCTTCTGTATGTGGTAGGTTTTCAAATGTTGTCTTGTATCATAGTAACCTAGCTAATTGATTGTCGTTGCTGACGACTCCGGTCGTCGACAGCTGTGCTGTGGTCATTCATTTGCCGCTGTCAACCCGACTGACGTCAGACAAGGCTTTCAGTAAGTTTATGACAGGCTAACGTTGTATGGTGTCATCGCCGTATTTTGTGATAAACTCATGCCTCGAATATTTCCTAATGATTTTTCATTGATTTTCTAATGATTTTCATTGATTTTCTCTCGTACATCCCATCGTTTCATCAGACGCCATAGTTCGCAACATTGTTACATTCACTGATGGATTCCATCCGCTCGAGGTGATACATTTGTTAAATTTTGTTGCAACAAGCAGCCTTGTTCGAACACAAAAGTTGCGCCAGGTAGAACACGTTGTGTATGCATTTCATAAGGATACAGGCAGCACAGGATAAACTAGCAATGAGTAGGCTATTCGATAGACTGTTGCCGCCGCCTGAATACAGTGGATAGAGTAGGCTATGTAAAGTGTAATGCAGTAATGATAAATTAAATCAAGAAGCCTAATGTCTGCATCAGGGTGTAAGTCTCCAGAATCTAGAAAGATGGCCTAACATTTGCTTTGTTGGCAGATTAAACCGAGGGTTGCTAGCGCCTGTTGTTTAATTTAAAATGTTTTTCTAAGCTTTAAAGTTTAGCGGTATCTACGGTAAAGAATCGTTTAAAAAGTAGGCTAACACGGTCTCAAGCATTGTGTGTAACTGGTGATACATGTGAGTGTTAGACTATTTGCTAGAGTTTATTGCCTGTCAAAGTTCAACTACGTATTTTAAATCGGAGTTGCCTGTTTTTTTTTTTTCATTAATTGTTGTAATTGTCCATTACTGCCACTGACCTCGCTTGCTCTCTAAAAGGAGACCCGTCTATGCTGATTTTAAAAGCAAATGTAAAGTGTTATGATCATTGTTGATGTTTTTGGAAAGGTTGTTGGCTGGACAACCAACAAGCTCGAAGTACCGCCACTAGTTTTAATCAGAACCGATGCTCTGATCACAAATCTCATATCAATAGACTTTCCGATATGGGGCCATATTAATGAGGGATGTAGCCGGTTGAGAGGTCAAACACTTTGTGCCTTATGTAGCCTAATAATATCAGATCTTAGCCAATGCCAATGCGACCCTATACTGTACAGTATGTTGCAGCTCAACATATTGAGACCATGCTCTGAAGACATGATTTGCAGCCCTCTATCACACTTCATGAGTAGGTGTTCATATGTATAGGCTATGCTACTGTAAGAAACCTGTGCAGCTTGCCTAGATTATTATTCATGCGCTATGTGCCTAAATAGCCTAACCTAACTATCAGATATGCTTTCTGTGAGAAGAGCGTTTGCAATCGACAAACAGGCTATCCTATTAGAAAAGCTGAAATCCGAAAGTGAAGTATTAAATGATCGAGATTTAAAAGACCGATTTAAGCACTGCTATCTATAGCCGGTCAGTGCCTTATTTGTATTTTTTTAATGTCTAAGAGACATAAAATGAGAATATGATTTGCAAACCTAATACCCTACATTTTTGACAGTATGTATCCACAATTGACAGGACATCTTTTTTTAACAAAGTAAAATGTGGGTCATTTGAAATTTCCGTCCAATTTTTAAACGCGGCGTGCTCAGGATGGCAACAATTAACCTACATTGGCTATATTTGTCTCCCAAGCCCCACACAGCAAGCAACTGTTTACATAACACGTTTCTGACGAGTAAAATCATAAATCACTCAAATGATACGCGTTCATGCGGTCTTCACTGCTAACAGTCAGTCGGGTGACTCAATTATGGGAAAGGTCGGATAGCCAGGCGGACAGTACGCTATGGGAAAATAAAGATGTGGATCCCCTCATCAGATGGGTACTAAATCATGTAAGGCTTCAAATCCTACTGACGTTAATCTTGTGGGATTGCTAGCACTTACAGCAATGCATTCTGAAAAGTTCCTAAAGCATTTTGCAGCTGCGCAGTGTCAATCATTAGGGTAACAAAAAATAAATGGCATTCGTCATTGACAAGCGATGAGTGGCAAGGAAAGGGGGAAGGGATACGTAGTCAAAGCGTAAAATGTTTTATTTAGATGTTTTATACTGTGCAACAGTCACAATACAATGGTTGTCCATACAATTGACTGATACAAATATGTTGAACACTGAAGACATCAAAACAGCCAAATGGAGGATGATATCCGAGCTTCATACCGGCTTCCTCTGCGGCAAACTTCCCAAACTCTGAACATTAGATGTCAATGCTTATTAAATATGCATATAATATATACATGGTTGTAGAGGTTGACCTCTTTGAAACTTAACTTCTGTGTTTATATTTTACACTTGAGATATGCTATTCCGCTGAAGAAGAGCAAATTATAGGTGAGTGTAACCCTTTTTATAGCCTAAAATCCCAGCCAGACAAAGGCTCTTTTCAACATCTTTCTGGGAGAGGCCCAAACCAGAACATCATTTTATCAATTTAAAAACATCAAGTATCACTTTAGTGGCACTTGACAGTTTTCAAAAAATGTAGGCTAAATAAATCTGGAATGTTTAAATAGGCAAACTAAACTCAAATGCAGCCTATTCTAAGTGTCTCATGCTTATTAAAAATGGACATTGAAATACGCACTCAGTACAGGCAGGTAACATTTTGATTTCAGCTTTAGGAAAAAAAACAAGACCAAAAAGTAAAAATATATAAAAGGTTATTCTTCAGTCATTTATGTAAAGAAACAGTTCTCTCATACTTTCTGTTATGAGTACAGAGTTATTCCAACAATCTAATGAATGCTTGAGTGTAACCCATCATGGGCAAAGTCTTCATCTGCAAGCCAACATTGAAATAAAAAAATTCCAGCAACATTCCAGATGAAATGTCTTGCACTTACTACGTTCAACATACAAATTGTACATAGTCATATATAAACGACAACAATTGAGAATAAAAAGAACATCTACAATGGAACTACGTTGTGTAATTAAGGACAAGGGACCTGGTGTTGGCAGAGCAAAGTTGATGTGTCAGGGAAGGGGGAGGAGGGCGCAGTTCATCTGTGCAATCATCCAGATGACGTGGAGGACCCGTTGAGTGAGCCTTTCCGCACTTTGTTTCCGAAGGAATACTGTCGACTGGGGGGACAGGATTGGGAAGAGCCATTGACACTGTTGGAGACGTGGGGGAAGGGAGTGTGTGTGGCCTGTGAGGATGGTGCAGGGGTGCTGGACCCTGTGTTGGCTGCAATTGGGTTAGGATTGGAGTTGGGGTTGGCACTGGGTTTGGGGCTTGGGAGAGGCGAGGAGGTTGAGGGCACACCAGCGGCCGGACTGCTGGCTTTGTCGCTGGCCGAGTCGCTCTCCGATCGAACAGTGTTGTTGTTGGGCCCCTCTTGAGGGTGACTGATCTTCATCTTCTTGCAGTTGGGTCGAACGCGATACTTCAATGGAAGAGGTCCATTCTGGAGGACAGTTGAGAAGTTGATGAGAAGTTCACATTTCAAGGTACGTTACAACATAGTAATAAACACTTTACAAATGTCATTCATCCAAGGCTCTGAAATATCATTGGTCAACAAAATGGAAAACATAACTTCAGTTTCAATTGACTGTTTTTGTCACACAATAATTCTACACAATATGGCAATACAGGGGCAAATTGCACTTAAGCTTGTCTGTCGACTGGATATGATCCACCTGGTCATCAAGAAAAAACATTCTTCTTACCCTCCTCCAGGTATAGATGTAGGCAATGTCCATTAATGTGTAGTAATCTTTAAGTGGCTCATCTTCATACATTACTTCAACCTAGAGGAAAGTATAAAAAAAGCAATCCATTGAATGCTTTTAGCTTTTAGATCCAATAATCACAACGTAACTTTTTCTTCCTAGTCACTGAAAAATTTAACAGCTGACTAAAATTGAAGCACATGTACTTAAATTATTATTATTTTTACTTTTATTAACACTCCCTGCCCCTTACCCAGGGGCTCATCACTCACCTGAAAAGTACATGGTATGTCCATCTTGCTTCTGAGAAACTTCCTCAGATGCATAACTGTCATTGCTGCTGGGCACTGCAAATACCTCTTATTATTTACCTGTGCAAAGAGCGATTTCCATTCAGTACCAATACTCAATAAATTAGCAATTTGACAAAACTTGTAAATCACAATTTTTTCTGGGATAGATCACAGAAAGACAGAATGCTTCTCTGGCCTGAACATTCAAACAGAAATACAAGCCTCCACATGTTTATATAAATATTTCCTAAACAAATAACTGTTATTATCCAAGTATTTAGATAGGCTCATTATTTAATTGACATGACTGTTGTTCTAGATCTGTTCAAATTCATACCTCCTCCTTAGAGCTTTTATCCTCAACATCACTCTGTATTCTGGTCCTGCAACATTTATAAACATCGACACATAGTTACATTTTTTTTTTAATCAGCATTTTAACTAAGCACAGTGAACAGAACTCTGCTGAATCACCAGGGCAATATGAATATGGATTGTGGTTTCATCAATATGACAGAAAAGCACCCCAACAGACAGAGCCATTGAAAAAGTAAAATCAAACGCTGCCATTCCAACACACAGAAATGTGTAGTACAATGCACATGCAACGACACATACTTGGGATTGAAAAACTCGATTGAGAGACTAATGATCTCATCATCAGTGATTATTCTCTTGTCTTCATCTGAAACTTCTCCACGGTCTTCATTCGACCCATTGGTGGCTTTAAAGACAGGGAAGAAATTGAGCACAAGTGAGCTGTGTACTGTACTGTAAGAGGAGGGACTATGACTTTCCCTTCAACAAGCCCTCTGAAAGAAATGAGGTCCAGCAGTGCTGTCCATTGTTTTGTTTTTTTGTTTTGTTTCATTTTTTTTCTAGTGACAGGTCATGTTTGTTGCGCATATTTTAATGATCTAGTGGGATTTACCATCTACTGAGGGATGTGCAGCATAGAAATCTCTCCTTCGTTTCATTTCATCTGCAAAAGGAGCATAACAACAACAGTCTCAGATACACATGTAGTACTCATATAGCACTCCTAAGAAATAGAGGTTGATGATCAAACTTACTTTTGAAGAGCCCAGGCACCAACTTGTACACAATGTCTTGAAGTGTTTTGTCAGACCTAGGTCAAAGCAAAATCGCTTTGAATTATTGTTCCAAGGAATATCATGTTTATAACTATTATTTGAGTAAGTTTATTGAAACAGGCACAGACAGGTATTTGGCCATGTCTGGTTGCTTGAAAGCTGTTTTTTTTTCTTTTCATAAATGGGGTGTTCTACACCATAGGTTCTGAGACACACTGTTGTTAACAACCTGCAAGGAACTATAGCTATCTGTGGGAGCGGTGAGTGTGCTTCACCTACCGAATATTCAGGAGAGGTTTTGTCTTGTGAACCTGGACATCACATATGGGGCAGTACTTGCTGGTTTCCAGGTAACGAACAATGCACATTTTACAGACTGCATACAATGAAAAAAGTATCAGTTTAGCCAAATGTCACACAAGCTTATGGCTGAAACTGAAAGACGAACCGATAAATAGATTACTTACATGAATGTAAGCATTCAATGATGGTTGTAGCATCTATGAAATATCCACCACAAAGCACACACATCAAATGAGGGTTAAGCTCTGTGATCTTGATTCTTGTTGTCCGATGCATATTTGCATAGCCTTACAAAACTGCCTACCTGAAAGAAAAAAAATGGAAATGGTAGGGCTGGTAAACAGTCAAATATAAGAAGCTGAAAAAAGTTCCAAGCCCTCAGTTCCACAGATTTTAGAAGCCTACAGCTAAAGAGAGTTGCTTGTTAAGTTGTCAAAATGGCACACAACAAGGCATAACAGGTAGCTACACAGCCTCCATTTTTCATGAGGGAGAGATTCCATGGTTATGGACAAGCTACATTTGTTGTTAACCAGTCTTATCGTTGTCCTGGTTAAACATTAGGTTAGGTTATACCATAATGGTTTATCATTCTACGTTCAATACAGGCCTGCATTGTATCTAAAGATTTACGCACTGATTGTAGCCTAATCTTTGTAATAACGCACACGTTGCGAGCACGGATACGCTGACGCACCGACTGAGTTGACAAGCCAACACAACGTTGAAAATGTTGAGTCACTTTAAGCATGTCTACCGCTCTGTCTATGTGTGAGGGCTACCTTTATTTCTTCTACGGAAAGAAAAGCGAGAAACACATGGAAATTCTTACCGTTTCTATAGCAACTTGGGTTGTAAGGTTTGGCGTGATGCCAAGGTCGGTAAATTAAGGCTCTCAAAAAAATATGCACGACACGGCTACATGGGAAACCTGAAATGGTTATTTGATTATGCAACAGCCTTACATTGCCTAGATGGAAATTTAAATTACGTATTGGATTTGGGTTTGACGGAGTAGGAGAAGTTTAAAGAGCGCACAATGCATGGATTAAATTCCTAACCTCAAAGGTTCATCCTTAATCTGTTTCTCGCTCCTGGCCGTACTCTTAGAAGCCTCGTGTTTAAACACTGACAGCTATAAAATTCTATACTCGTACGTTATACCCATCAGGTAGCTGGTCGTTGAAATGGGTCATATTAATGGGGAAGACGCTAGTGATTCATGCATCTTTACTGCATGATTGCATTGCCGGCTTCCATCGGGATTAAATGATGGCCGTGCAGGACATCGTTCAAAGGCCGCCAGAGTAGCCTACCACTACTGGAATAATAAACAACTCTCCATGTCACATTATAATACAACAACGATTTTGCACTACATTTAAGACGCCTCAGACCTTTAAGAAAACACAACACCATGCAGGCTATATTTGCCTACCAATCGCTCTCACGGACTGCAGGGACATCTATGACAGCCTTACTTGTCGACTTCCAGTTAAATGTGGCATATCATTCCAGACTGGCAGGAGAAAGACCGGGTGTGGAATATCAAACTAAAAACCTAAGGTACGGTATTAGGTTATCGGTGCCAATCTTAAATCTATGTGACAGTGTACATTCATGGCATTCAACATCAATCATTCAATGTAGGCCACAAAGAGCGGTATATTTATCAGCATGCCACAACATCATTATGGAACCATGGCTGTTGACAGGACCCCGAATGTTTTTAATCATTAGGTTACGTATATGCACAAAGATTCTGTGTTGAGAGTAAACATCTGAGATTGGTTGAGTTGTCTTCCATGCTCACGTCAATCTAACACTACTACACGTGAACTACACAAATCAAGCATCCAGCATCCAGCAATGCAAAACAAGCTTAGATTTTATGGACGTAGTTGTCAATTACTTCACGCCATGGTCTCAGCATTAGGCGATATGTCAAAAGCCAGCCAACATATTTCCCCATCCCGGGTTGTCTGCGGCACTTGAAACAAAGGTGTTCCATTATCCAAGAAGAGCAAACCGTTAATCAATGCCTCTTTCTTCACAGAATTTCTTGAACAATACTAAACCAATGAAAATGTCATTATGCAGACAACTTAGAAGTCAGTCAATTCTTCAGCTCTTAAACGTGCAAAAACACAACGAGGTATAAACCCCATGGAAAAGACATATGCACCATAATTTACAGCATAATGGCTTACTAACACATAAAGTAGCTTTGTCAACAGACTTTCTACCAGGAACCACAAGGGCGACCTTCACCCCATAAAAACTCAACTGTCATTCACTTTGCTAAGCGCAACCACACTCTGGTGAGATACTGTAAATTTGCACAAAGAAATTGTGACTGGACGTTGCCTCACACATGCATGTCTAGACTAATAAATCCCAGAAGACGTTTCTGTACAATCTGAGGAAGATGACATGCTTTTTACGCACACTAGAGGAACAGCAGAGTCTCAACACATACGACGGTAAACATCATAATTCTGTTTTTAAACCATTAACATGATGAAAGTAAGACCCCGTGAATCTTTCATATGGAGTGAAGGCTATGTGTTTACCAGGATTGTATTAATTCCCTATCATCAGGCATGTAAAAAGTTTAGTTTGAAACGTGAAGATGTCTGTGTGGTCAACACAAGGTCGACAGGGGATGAACTTAAGTTAATAAAATAATCTCAGGTAGACATCTGTCAAAGGCAATGACGTCCAACACTTTAAAAGACCCTAAAGATCGTATTTCTATAAAATGGAGCAAAAGGGCAATACTTCATTGAGTAGGATAACGTTCAGAAGGTTGGTACCTCGAACATCTGACCAGTCTCGATCATAATTTGCTGGAAGCTCTAGGTTCCATCAATAACTTTAGTACAACAACACCACCAAACTCCATGCATAAAGAAAAAACAGAATGCACAGATGCAAAACAACGATTTTCTATTATCTTTATGCTTCGATATTAGGGTATACGCGAGAACAGAACAAACATTTCAAACGGCACTGATATGAACACTATAGGTGCGCGATCGCCAGACAGAGCCTCGCATCCAGCACACGTAGCAGTCTAATGTATATAGAATGGCATAATATGAACGTATAAAAACAGAAAATCTTCGTTGGTAAGAGGACATAACGAATAATACATACCAGTTAGCTGTGGTGTGGGTCGTGAAAACTGAAGGTGTTCAGACAATGAAAGTTAGAAGTCGATCAGTAGAAAATGAATGCGAGCCAAGCGGCCATCTTGAAAAGAGCTGCAGACGCTGTCAATTGCAATAAGGGTAAGCCAGACCGGAGCTCATTTTCGTAAAGAAAACCCCTCTCTTTTCACCCAGTCTGCACTTGTGGGTAGCGGATGGTTCAGAGAAGCGAATGATTATGTCCTTTCTTTGCCCGAATGAACATGGAAGATTACGTTCCGTGTGAGCTTCGGTCTGAAATTGGCCGTTTGAAAAATGCTGCGCTGATGGCTCAGTGGAAACTGACACCGTCCCCAAAATGGCTTGTAGTTCGACCGCCCCGCGCGTCACGTGGTCTTTTCCTTAAGGGTGGCCTGGGAATATGTGTCGGTGTAATAGTGAGTATTTTTTAGTGCATATTTTTACCTGTTTACAGTCAACATTTAAATTTGACACTTTACGCTAAATGGAAAATGACGCATAAGTAATGTCTCGGCGCTATAACAATTACGCAATCAGGCATATTTTTTCCATACAAAAAACATCACAAATCTTTGGAGGAGATGAATACTTGTTGGACCCAAGCTTATGCCAAAGTTTATGATAATTGCATTAATTAGATTAGCAAAATCTAGTATAAGTCTGAAGCACAATCCTATTCCAGAGACCATAAACAGATGTCTATGGCATGCGTAAGCGATGCCGGTGTAGGCTACGTCAGTGCACAGCTGAGCGTATGATATCGACTGGTTTGCTCTTTGCCCTTTATGATCAAGACCTTTACCCACGAGAGCTTACATTGCTCAGTTACTAGAGGCATTTCACTGAGATGTCTCACAAGACATCTAGTGCAGTATGGCTTAGTATAATGCACAAAGTTTAGCACAACCTAAAACTGAAGGCTACGGACATCCAAGTGCTTCGCTCGTCCATGCAAGGACATGCCATCGATCGAAGCCAGTGTACGTATATAAGATATAGTAACCGTGCACATTAATATTTTTTTTAATTAAATGAAAACTGTCAACAACACTCTTCAGTCTTTTGTGAAGTTTACTGGACGAACAAATGAATAGGCCTTGGCCTATAGATTATTGATTTCATATTGCTGAAACAGACAAATGCCAATGAATGTTCAAGAAAAGATTTAATAGCAAAATATGCAAAAGATGGTTTTAAAAACAATGAGTATTTATTAATCAACATGTATTGACCAAGACAATGTTAATGTATCTGTGCACCCATTCTTTCTTGTGTAGAAAAAAAGGCATGGAAAACATATCTTTTAAATACTACATTTCTTAAGACTCTCCAGACCACATGTTGAGCTCATGCCTGTGTCGCCTTTTCCAAACTTTTTGCAGCGTCCTTCATCTTCCCCACCAAATCCTAAAATGACATACAACAGTTGATATTGCAGGTGACCACACTGAACACAGACTAGCTATTTCGGACAGGTCATCCTGTAAAAGCGACTTCAGTCACATCTGATAAGAGGATAATGGAAGTGTGATGTTGAGCAACAAAATAGTCAAGCAGTGTTATCTGGAGTTAAGGCTTTCGCTACGTTTTATCGACCCTTGAGTCACTAGAGAGATGTTGTCAATAAATCGTTTCGCTTTAAACCATAGTTTTAAGTGAACAAGGTCCGCAATAAATTAGAGGCCATGGAGGCCAATCTGCAGGAATAAGCGATATGGTACAAATTGACGGTAAACTACAACAGCCTAAACAAATCAAAATGAAACACATAAACAGCATGTCGTGGTGAAACTGATAACATCTGTGTTTCTTGCACATATCAAAATAGACATGTTTTATATCATTAAAAAATGTACAACTTCTTCGCAGAAACAGTTTTCTCTGTGGTTAGGTTACTTGGGTTAGCCTACGTGACCTTGTCAGATTTTAGAGGACATCTGGACAACAAACAGTACAATGCTTAACAATGTTCATAAATCAATTTATGTGAAATAAATCAGTCAAGCTCCAAAGCCTTAAAAGTCCAAAGCTTTGCCAAAGAAACATTTCGTTTAGAACACGCTGATTTTATAGTAATAAGGCCTAATGTATTGCCTATCCGAGAAATACCTGAAGTTGTTCCATTGTGCAATTAAAATTAACTTCTTTCGAGGATCCTCCTTTGTCACCATTCTATTAAAAAAATGAAACACCACTTAGTAAGGGAGTATATCTTGCGAAGGAAGGTCTATTTCTGGACAATCCTGTTTCATACTGTACCTCCACGTGAAAGGTGATCAAATAGGACGGCTGGTTGACCTTGTGAACATGACTGTTCTGAAATACGGGGCACATCAATGTGTTTAAAATTATAGTGTATGCAATGTTATTTGCTAAAAGAGGTCAGTTAATCAAGCCTCAAATGAGCTATACCTTGATACAGTAGTCTAGTCGCCATAACACATCCGTTATGTGAGAGGGACTTCCCCCGATACTGTAAAAGACATCAATTAAAACCTGCAATTTCCACTTTGTTGACTGGGGGAAAATCAATCGCCTAGGCCTACACATCATTGTGTTCCAATGTAGAATCACTTTGAGAGTCTTCTTTCCATGTAAGTGTGTAGCCTATAACACTGGAATAACACTAAAGCAGAAAATCAGAGTAGGCCTACCATTTAAAGGCATGTCCCTTATGCACGTTTCTGATCTCAGGCAGAGTAACAAAAAATAGGCTACTTTCAGTAATGTTATTATCACAGTGCATAATCAAGAAGTTGAGACAAGTTGTTTTGTTTGTTAGTAAGCTTCTGTAAAATGCAAAATTGCACTACAAAAACTAGCTTATTTTTTTAGCCATACTTAAGATGTGGGAAAAACTTAGACCAGGCTCAGAATGACATCTGCTTGTCAGTGTGAAAACAATGCAACTTGCCTCTCCAAAAGGTTTTCCAGACTCCTTTTATGGCGCTGTGATGATAATAAAAACATGTCAGGAAAACATTTTCCCAAGGGACATACTGAGAATTATTAGTCAAGAATGTAGTCTAATTTATACTCCAAGACAATCAATCAGTCACCTGGTAGGAACTGTAAAAGACGTCTATCCTCTCGGCATCAAATGAGACATCCTCAAGGCATGAGCTGCATCAATTACACAAAGCATTTCAACTCTCTGTTCTTGAACACATATCAGGATCACAAAACGCAATAACCTACAGCCTACCTTATTGTGGATTTGTCAGCATTCTGCTTCACACATTCAAGAATAAAAGTTGTGGTGGCAATATGGCAATGCTTCAGTATACTTTGATCGATGCGTTTCAGTTGTGGGTGATCTGCAAGGAGCAAAATGACATAATCTCATGCATCTTCTTTTCAGATGTTCATGTCTGCTTAGTCTAATTTGTTTAGAAGTAGCCTAACGTTATAGCCCTAGATATCCAAACAAGTAGAGTGAAACGAAGCCAGATGTGTAACAAGAAAGAAGTGACAGCCTAGCGTTACAACCTCTGCTTGTAGCAGCAGCCACTAGGCTACAGACAAGCCGCTGCGTATCATTCTCACTGTTGGTTTATAAATACGAACGCGGATTTAAAGCACTGCTATGTGTTTTGTTCAGTAGCATATTAAGCATCGTTTATCCATCCAGTGCCCTTCTGTGATAGCCATGAAGGGGGAAAATGAGTAAGCTAGCACATACAGTTAGCATTTATGCTAGAACATCAGTAACCTAACGTCGATTGCAGCCTACACAGCCGTCTTTGACGTCATGATACGTTTAATGCAACATTTTCACCATGCAGAGCACTAGGTACCCGCAACATTGTAACAACAACAGACGCTGGTTAAAATAGTCTCAATAGCGTTTTCACACCCCCAACTCTCAGTATGTCAAGTATGCACCGGAAGTTCCAAGACAAAGAGCTTTGGTTAGCGCTCTTACCCCAACCAGACTCGGACTGGGAGACCAGGCTCCCGAAGGCCACCTCCGTAAATGCAGTGAAGGTTTTCAGGTCAAAATTCACCGAATCTGCAAGGTATTGCAGACCGTTTTGCACGGACTCGGACAACTCCATTTTGTGCCAGTAACTCGCCACAGCGAGTCACGTGATTTGATCAGCTGACACTATGAATGGAATTTATTAAATTTCATCTTACAATCTTGTTCTCTTCGCAGCTGGGGTAGCCTATCCTCTATCTTGATCAGTACCAAAGGCTAAAAGAAGTGTAGGTTTATATGCCCTACTCTCTGAACACGCCTTAGCGTTAGTTGCCTTTTCAAGATAAGATGCAAGTTAGGGAAGGCGACTGGTGGAAGCCTGATCTATTGAAAGACAAGGTGGCAGTCTGATTCTGTATCTATTCCCCTGTTACAGCAGTCACGAATTAGTTTAAATGGTTTGGCTACGGTAGCCTACGTTGCCATACCCATGATAGGCTCTTGGTTAACATCTTCCCCATTGCATCAGGGGGAGCGAGCTTTCCCTAAGCTATGACTGATATATAGGAATGTGCGCTGGGTTCTTTGTGATTCTTTGTGATATTTCTCTGTTACTAAGTATATATTATAGGTCAAGTAGGCCTAATGGTATTAAACGAAACACTTCGAAAATAGAGCTGAAATCCCTCAGAGTCCATTAAAGTAGTCTGAGTTTGTGCAAGTCCATACGACCTTAAAATCTTTCCTGGTTGCTTGCAGTGCCTATTCTGAGCTTTGACCCGAGACAGACATGAGAAACAGACAGCTTGACCCTTCTAATGCATAACCTTTGATGTCGCCAATATTGTCACAACATAGAACATCCAAATAACTTATAACTTTCCCTTGAACCTCGTTTTAAATGGTAGGCTAAAATCGTGCGCATACGAACGGAGGGGGTATGACACGCTCTCAAAGTGGTTCCGATGCCGAGGACACTATCCGACTTTAGCTGCGACGGTGCAACCGCTGCTTACTACATAATTTATCAAAACGATTTAGCAATAGCCTTGTGATATTGGGCCATTGTGTGTATGAATAGTCAATATCTGACTTATATGGAAAATGGTTTGTCCGATGTTCAAATAGGCTAGGTTGTAGCCTAGATTCAGGCTGATCGTTCATAAATAGGCTGTAGCGATACATGCAGTAGAGTATTTGGGTGTAACCTTACTGATTTCAATGACATTAAATTTACAATAAATTCAACAAGCTGTCATGACGATTTAAACATTTTTGTATTAATTTTCGTCAATGCAGTTGTTTGAATTTGGCTATTAAACATTAAACATCATATCCATTTCTTGTGAGGATCAAACCTCACAGACTAAAAGATTTTTCCCTTATATGTTTCCTCCAAAGTCATTAATTAGTGAGCCGTTGTCTTTTATTTATTACATAAGCTTTGTCAATTTATACACATGTATGTGCGTGTTTGTTGTGCGTATCGCTGTGTCATAAGTTTATCTAAACTTTGTTCTTTGGTTCGGCTCTGAGATCACATTCCTATACTGTCGAATAATTTGTTGTGCCAAGTGTCGTCCTTGTCGGAAAGGCTGGAAGACTAACTGAAGGCTGAACAGAACAAAATGTTTAGGCTACCAAGACAGACAACTGCAGATTTTACAGAATACATATTTGTACCCATTTTATTCCCCAAATATTTTAGATTCACTGGATCTTTTTTCTTACAATATCCAAAATTATTTGAAATTCAAAAAGATCAGAGTGAATGATTTTTTTTTTAGCCTGTGCCTCATTGTCTTTTCTTTCATTGCTTGTTAACCTGCGTTGTCTGTTCATTATAGCTCAAGGGATGGAAACATTTGGAATATCGTATTTTATGTAGGCTAGAACATTAAAGTCTTTTATCAAAGTCGTGTATTAGTTTATACAAGAGATATAACTTTTTTCGTCTATATTGAAATGAGTTTAGTTTATGGTGTGACTTATCCAGGCAATATATCCGCCTGACAAGCATAATTAATCATGCAACTTTACTCTTTCAGGGAAAATGGAAACTTGTTTATATGCGACCATACAACCATGTCAGCATGACATGGGACTAAGTCTTTTAGTCGTTATCCTTAATAACTTATAAGGCTATCAGTTTGACAGGCCATAAAAGAAAATGGTGTCCGATTATGGTTTTTAATAAGTTAATTTTGTCACTTCATTTCAACCATTGTCACTCAGTTTAATTTGGAAAAGCTATAGTCAGGCTCTTGAGAGGAGATGTGGTACGAAGTCTTGGGAAAACATTTGTAAGGCTTTCATGCATACACTTACAGATCATTTATTTGTTTAGCTCAGATGAGAAATTTTCACTAGATTATAGAATTCTGTAGCTGTAACCTCCTATTCGTCAGCGGCCATCTTGGCTTATGGTGCATCGCTTTTCTTCAACAAAATGGAAGGGACTTTTCTATTTTACGTCATCCAGTGTTTATCACTGAGTTGTAACTCAGAAATATCATTTAGCAAACAGATTTGACTGATCTTTGGCAGCTCAGTTGTCATACGCAATGGCCCCAAAGGTCGCGCTCTGTGCACTTGGCAATCTTGGCAAATAGGCTAAGCCTAGGCCATGCGCACTTGTGTCAAATTGCTCGCAAATAAAACATCTGATTGGATGATGCACAAACCTTACTGATGTCTTTAATAGATGCTTAACATGTTTCCGTAATATAGTCTATTCCTCAACCAAAAGTTCTGGTTCGACTCAGTTGTGTACTTACCCTACAATGAATATTTTGGAAAATAAAGAAAATGCTTTATTGAAGTAAAACTGTTCGTCAGAATTAGGTCATAAACAGAACCTGTATAATGCCATGAGTTCACTCTGAAGAAATTAAGATCACCCTACTTTTTTTCAACCAGGCCTTATGACCTTTGAAACCCAAGACTTTATAATGTTCTATCCTATTTATTTCGTTCTAAATCAAAACATATTGGTAGGCCTATTTCATAAACTAGTAGAGAGTGAACTGGTGCAAAGCAGCTGCATGTTACTCCAAAATGAAAGGTTTTCTCTATCATGAACTTGCAGAATTAAGGGGAAAAAGTCGAGAAGCCCTTGATTGATTTTGGGACATTCTTGTGATTAACCATGGGATGCTCCCACAGATGTCATTGCGGAGAGGGAATGTAGGCTGTAATTTGTTTCCCAATCTTGTACTGATGATTTGGCCACGTTCATTAAAGCGATATGAAAATAGTCACAAGGAAAAAGACGGGAGTAAACATGATACAGATCAATACAACACTTTCCTGTGTTGACAGAACACATGCAAGAATGCTGTCCTTGCCTTGTTTTTCAGTTACCACAGTATTCATTCTGTGGTAATTGAGTAATGTCTCAAATAAACATAGAAACTAAAAAAATAGGGGCTACAGATGTTCTTCAACTGTATACCAGAAGGCCGAGATAATCTTGTGGTCACATTATGCAAAGAAAACCCTTAACAGGCTTTTAGCTTTACATGCAAGACTATCAAAACTTTGTGCTTGTGTCGCTGAGATGCACTGCTGACACTTAGATTTTTTTTTCAGTGTGACTGATATGAAATATCAGAATACACAAATACACTCATAATGAATATCACCAGGACATATAGCTAAGTGACAATTGGTAGGCCTATTGCCAATGCTTGGCTTCTATACTAATCTAGTTGGGATAGCCTACTACAAATAACCTACACTTGTTTGTAAATAATTAACCTACTTAGCCATTTCAAGCACGTTATTTAAAATATAAATGTCGAACAAAAACTGGTCATTTTTTTCATGGGCTGCCATTCCAGTACATGTTTTCTTTAAGATGTGGTTATAATACACATATTGCTCGCAACTACTGTATATTAGTGATGACTGAAGTTACAGTATTCGTCCCTTAGTCTAACTTTTGAATACTGCCATCTAAGGCTGGCATGGCCACCAAAGCACACCCTACTGTTTCAATCAAGCAGAGAGCAGTGTGGGGCACCGCATGGTGAACAGATGAAAAAGCGTGCACGTCTCCTTTAAGACTGGAGAAAGTCGAAAACATGTTCACTGAGATACAAGGGAAACCCAGTATCGACACACAGGGTTGCAGATGTAATCAAGGGGTATGGAGTCGCTGTAACTCCTTTGCGTAGGCTAAATGTTTAGACTCCCCATCTACGCGAAAGCATACAACGTCGCCATTATAGACCACAATATAGTGTGAGGAAATTTCTTATCTACGTGCGGAAGAAGTAGAAGTTGATTTTTCAAAACACAAGCTGGCCAAGTCGCGCAACTTAATGCGGAGCCAGGTGATGTTAGGAAGAAACATTAGAAAGTGATGTCGCACGATTCTGAATGTAGCCTAAATACTTGGCACCTGGATTTTTCCCATTTAATCATACTACAGTTTGTTCATTCGTGATCATGGTATCAAGGTTACTTGGTAATATTTTGGACTAACTCTTGCGTCGAAGCATGTAGCCTTCTAAAGTAAACAATTGGAGATACCCTTTGATTTGGTATAGCTCACCAAATTTATGTCAAACCACCCCGCAGAACACAAACACGGACGCACGCACGC
>JASCIP010000061.1:13895993-13907264 GCA_034783695.1 Sardinella gibbosa | reverse complement strand
CGTTGCATCAACCAGGCCTGAAGCCTTTTTGCATAAGTGAAGGCATTATTCGACGGCTTTTGATATAGGCTGGGTTGACACCTTGTTGTAGCTAAAATACTGAGGCAGGTGTTAATTCGCCCGACAGCCAGCACCACTCCCAAGTTAGGGGAGTCTAAATATGTAATCTTGGCCACTAAACAGGACTGTCTGTGCCGTTTCCAATAGCACAATAATTAACGATATAAGCCAGGTGTTTTTGTAACTGGTGATAGGGCACAGCGTGAGCTTCCGCCCCTCTAGTAAACCAACTATGAGGTCTACATATGTCTGCGTAAATGTGCAGACAAAGACATGCCATTCCCTGCAAATGACACGCTTTACCGAACAAGCGATAGGCAGCTACAATCACCATGTGAATTTATATACTGTAAGTAGAAACGTGGACACAGAGGTACTCTCCTTTTCCATCCGTCACACACGGAGACCTAAACACACGCACACACACCTGGAGATAGAGGCGCTTATGCCCCCATGCATGTGAGCGAGCGCGCGCACACACACACACACACACACACACACACACACACACACACTCTCTCTCTCTCTCTCAAGCACCTCCAGGCATGTGCACAAGCTCACGAATTCACACACGGGTATGACCCCTATACACTGCCGGCCTCCAAATGTATATCTCGAATATTTTTCCATTGTTCGGCAATGTGCGTTAATATTATCATCTCATCGCCAACCTCTTCGAAGGATTATCTAAACGCAGTAAGACTGTACGACTCTTTGCTGCTTTTTCAGCAAGCAGTTTTGTTAAGCACTTTCAATAAAATCATTCAAAACCAGTCAAGTAGTTTGTTGCCGTCCTCTATAAAACAATTATCAATAATCACGATCACAATAAGCTCACTGGAATAAAACAAACACGTCAAGAACAATTTAATTTCACAGCTTCGTTATTCGAGAGGGAACATGGACTGCTGAAATGGAGGTCGGTAGAGAAGGGAAAAGCAACTCAGACCAAAGGAAAGCCTCTCTGGCACAGGCATAAAGCCGCACCGAATTCATAGCCTAAATAGCCTAAACACATGGCACTGTGTATGGCGTTACTTAGTTTTCGTGATAGTGCCTATGTCCTGTCCTTCTATCTTTACACAGAAGATGAGATTTTCCTCTAAAGTCCCTCATTGTCGCGAAACATGGGGGAGGGGTCCGCTCTGCTGAGTATTTTTTTTTTTTCTGACATAGGAATAAGAGCATGCACGCGCGCGCACACACACACATTACACGGCATAAAGCCGACGTGAGACGAAGAAAATATAAATGTATTTTAAAAATTCGGGGTTTACAAAATTAGTCTATATAACAGTGTTTTAATGATTACGAGTCTGACAATTTTACGTTGGTCTTCTTTCCAAGGAAGTAAAAACAAATATATATAGTGTGTGAAGGTAGGCTAATCTCTTTACAAAATTAATCCTTGGGAAAATGTAGGCTAACCTAGGCTATATTTGGTTTGGAAATTTTAGATTTCTCTAAGATGAACAGAGTAGGACAATAATAACGTTCATTAGAATGTATTCATGATTTTATTCGCCAATATGAAACATGCACACCTCAGTTTAGGTATGGTAAAGGAGTCATACTTTGTTGAAGGTGCCGACATTTTGGCTACTTTGTGATGGACAGTGGTAAGAATTTTAGGCTATCTATGGAAAATACTTGAATAGCATGAATGCCATAAAGACGCAATATTTACTAAACAAGAGGTAGGAGTACAATAGTATGGTAATCAGCTGGGGTGGGGGTGGTCAGGGGGTGGAATATCCATTTTTATTGCATCACCTGTCAGTGGCGTCCAATCAGGGCCGACTTTCGGGGCATTAATTGATGAAGGTGTCTCCGGGCTTGCTCACTTCCCTCTGTCATTTTATTTGTGGCTAAACCAGCAGCGGGAATAGCAGCTGCAATTGGGCTCTTATATTCTCTCTCTCTCTCTCTCTCACCCTCTCTCTCTTACGCACTCTTTCTCTCCCTCCCTCTTCTCTTCTTCTCCCACTCACTCTAGCAGTGCTGTTCACCTTCCTCCTCCTCTCTTGAGCAAATGAGAAAAGAATTGAGGGACCGCAGGTACAGCAGCACAGACAGGCTACAGCCAGCCTGTCGGCAACCTCACACACATTCCATCAATCATGCTGGGCCCGGGTCAACGGACTGATTGTGTGACTTCTTTAAAAATCACTCGTTTTTATTTTCACATCCTTAAGTTCCATCCATGATGCATTTTGGAGATCTCAGCTACTTATTGTGGTTTCGTCAGCAGAATGCCTTGAGATAGAACGCAGGAGTTTGCTGTGGACGTTCATCGCATTAAATGTTGGGATTTACTTGCTGAGCAACATGGGAGACCTGGAGTCTGGTTTTGAAGAGATGCAGGGTGTAAAGCTGGGCTATCTGGTGATTAAAGGCAAGCAAATGTTTGCCCTCTCTCAAGTCTTCACTGACCTCTTGAAAAATATCCCAAGGACTACTGTGCACAAACGAATGGATCACCTAAATGTAAAGAAGCATCACTGTGATTTAGAGGAACTGCGAAAGCTCAAAGCAATAAATTCAATAGCTTTCCATGCGGCTAAATGTACCCTGATTTCACGAGAGGATGTGGAGGCACTGTATTTTTCTTGCAAAACTGAACGCGTGTTAAAATCCAACAAAAGGAGGGCAAAAGTAAAGCCATCGGAGGATGTACGAGGTGGCCAGGTTCACAATGATTCACACAATGGATTTTGGAAAGAAAAAGTTTGGTTAAGTTTGCACAGCGTTCCACAGAGTTTTTCATTTAAAAACAAAGCTGGCCGGCAAGAGACTGCCTCCCTACCCGACTCCAATCTACCTCAAATTTATAGCAAATCGCTTCGTCATGACTTCCAAGCTGTCACAAAGTCGGCATGTAAAACGTTCAAAAACTATGAAACAACTCAAATACCTAGCAACTATGTAGCCTACAATCAGAGACACTCGTTTTTTCGGAATGCTGTGAGCCGACAGCCAGTTCTTTATCAGTCCGCCATTGCAGCTCAGTCCAAGCTCGCAGGCACCACCGACCTACTTTACAGGAGGAAAAGGAAGCGTGAGAGCACCGGGAGGCAGTTCTGGAACAGGAGCAGACCTAGTCACCAGCTTTTGTTTGTTCCGAAATGCTGCAAGACAAAAATACCTAACGGCTCCTTTCACCTTGATCACGATTTATACCTCGACCACCAGCACACTGGGAATTTTCAGGAGAGTTGCAGCAGCGACACGGAATCTAGTTCTTTCTCGGAGCGCGTAAACAATGACTCGGATTTTGGGTCAAGTTTGTCCACGACGAGCAACTCCGGAACTTCAGATGAAGAGGAGGACGAATCCCCCTCGGAGTCTTCGGATGTCAGTTCCGACGAGGAGAGTTCGTCTCAATCTGATTCAAGTTCTGTGTCCAGCCAAGTGTCCATACAGAGCATTCGCTTCAGGCGTGCAAGATTTACGAGTCTTAACACTAAAGCACCTTTGCTTTTGCAGCCTACTTTCCACTACAATCTCCAGCAAAGGCCAGGCGTACACAGTGGAATAACAGCACCGAATGATGACAAATGCAAAAAACAGCAGAAAAGTGGCTTCACCAAATGCAAAGATAACCACGTGGATGGCAATGCCTTAAATTTCCCTAAATTCAGCACGTCTGTTGCCGCGAGCTACTTCATCAATTCTAAAGGAGAAGGAGTTTCCAGTACACCACTCCAGTTTGAATTCCCAAATGATCCAAAGACTGAGGACCTTGTAGCTAACGGAGTTAAAGATACAGGCCCATCTTGCATAAATGGAAACAAAGCATTTGTGCAACAAAGGACATCAGGACATACAAACAAATGCCCTCAAGCCTTGATTTCACATTGTGCCCAAGACAATGAAACAATAGTTTCGACGTCCTCTGAAAACAATCTTTCATTAGCCTCCCATTTCAAAAGAGAAGTGAAAAATAGCCACTGCCTGAAACAACTCTCACCTCTGAAAGCCATCAAAACAGAGGCGGAGGAGCCCATTACGGCCACAAGTTACAGCAACGAGGCCAGACCAGTGAAAACACCAACCACTCTACTGACTAATGTAAAAATCAAAGTGGAAAATACATACGATGAGTACGAATTTGCAACTCAGGGCTATGCGTACTCAACCAAAGGAAAAGACTCGGAAACATACAACACCCAAGACCCTACTAATGAGTTAAAACAAACCGACCGCTCAAGTAACTTCTCTAAAGCTAACGAAAGCACTGCAACTATTCACAGGAAGACTCGTAGTAACCAAGAGGCAGAAAGCACTTTAAAGACTGCTTTCCCAGTGGAAGGGGAGTACAAAAATGGTGCTCGAGTTCGGAAAAACTATAGGAGTTTGGCACTGGGAAGCAAGAATGGATCTCCAAGGATTCAGGCGAGGGTGAATGCAAGAGTTGACAGGAGTCCTCGTCCAGCAGGTAAAGTCGACAGTAATGAAGGATCAGGCGAGGGTTGCACGGGGACCAGTAAGCGCAAACGTGCGAGCAGTAGTGGGGCATCTGTGAAAAGACCCTTCAACTTCATGGCGAATTTTCCATTTCCACCGTCTCTAGTTATTGGCAGTGATGGAGATTTGACTCCAGCTTACTCTTTGAACTCTTTAAAAAACAACGAACTGCCTCACAAGTCTCACCCTGTTTGGACATGGCAGCTTGGTGGATCTGTCGTACCTCCCCCACCCAGTCAGAGATTCAGGAAATGTTAATGTGACATGCTCTCATCTCGTGAAAATGTGCTTTGTTTATTTATAAAAAAGCGTCTTAAATGTTGTGCACTAACGACCCTAAGCACCACCTTACTTTGAATTTGCTTTCGAGGATAGGCATGTCGAGTTGTCATGGAACTTAAGGTGCACAATATGCTTCTGAGTTTCTGAACATTTCTGTCTTATCATTTGGGACTGAATGAGACGCGTTCCGGGAGTCATTTCTGAACAGACACAAGAGCACGAGCTAAGCCCTTGAGCAGTAGCTGTGGTATTGCAAACGTTGTTTTCCCTTTTCATCATGGGCCCACTTTACTTGCCACGGTGCTCGACCTGTTGGATTTTAGGTTGTCATTGTTAATATTAAGTAGCCTAAACTCTTGGTTATTTAGGTTACAGTGGTGGAAAACGCTGAAAAAAGCCAGTGGATTTTTCATTGTTACCGAATCGGCTGGGCATGGACACGCTCCTAGATGATGAAGACTGGCTATTTACGTGAATATGTTTTTTTTTTTTTTTTTTTTTTTTTTGTACGTACATGGGGGTTGGACACGACCGTTTGTTTCGAAATGTTTAAGTGCTCTCTGGTTTAAAATGGGTTATCGCTGTACAATGTTTTTGTTTGTTTGTTTGTTTAAAAAACTGCCCATAACCTTGTGTGTTTGTTTAGCCCTAAGCACAAGCATCACAACATGTCTGTAGGCCGCAGTAACGACAATCAGGAGTTGTTTGATTTGCACGTTTGCATACAAGGGAAAAAAACACACCAAATCGATGTCTTGTGAGCACACACACATTAGGTTTCTACAGACAAATGAGCACAAATTCACCGTTGCACTTTGACACAATAGCGAGGCCCACATCTAGTGTTTGACTTTTAGTAGAGAAATGTTATGAAACATCATTTCTGCCACAATAACAGCAGGTATAAAGTGCCCAGCAAAATGGCTGAATATAGTTCATTTTCTTATCCATTAACATCGGTGCCTGCTATTGAAATGGTTATGAATTCATCAATAGTAGGCAGGTAGCCTAATGAGGATAGACATGAAACACAGCGCAAATATGAAATCTTCGAGCAAAATAAACCGTTCATTCGGTTATTTACCTTTGTGAAACATGGTTTGGAAATCCCATAATCACCCGGGTGATTATGCCCAGTTGAGATTGTATTCGCTCTGACCCACTATTCAAGTGCTATTTTTAATTGCTAAGGCTACCCTTGGAGGGGAAGTCCTCGAATGTCAAAGAGATAAGAATTGTGTTTTGGTGTGCCAATGAAATGATGTTTTGTGTGCTAATTTAGAGCCATTAGTTTTACGAGTAAAATTAGACACTGTGGATGCTCTATCATGAATGTACTTCAACCCACCAATATGCACCTAGTCTTACCATAGCAACGCAAAGCAGTACACTACACTACAGCTAGCCTACAAATGTTCACAGTTCATCCTCTGGTCGAAAATGAGAGCGTTGAAATTCTGGTCA
This sequence comes from Sardinella gibbosa, assembly GCA_034783695.1. Classification (NCBI taxonomy): domain Eukaryota; kingdom Metazoa; phylum Chordata; class Actinopteri; order Clupeiformes; family Clupeidae; genus Sardinella; species Sardinella gibbosa. The sequence goes on along the minus strand of JASCIP010000061.1, from coordinate 13,900,991 downwards.
AATTCAGTCATTGTCCCAGACATGCAGAGTTCATTCAGAGGCCGTTTTGTGTAGGCTGTATGAGCTTGCCTACACCAAACTAGACTTCACGTGTGTGGTTTAAAGGAAAAAGAGCAGGGGATTTTGTAAAGATAGCACAGCCCCCAGACTGTTAAATGTAGGTCGTAGGCCCATGCGTAAAGGCCTCATGACACATGTATTTTTGTATTTCAGATGTGGATGTGTACAATACTTAGAGCATTGCGCTCGTAGCCTATTTTTAATAAGTTAAACCCAGCCTCGCAGTTTGTTTCTATGGGGTTAAGCAAAAGTTGGACCACACCACAGACCACTTAGAAAGGTAAAGAGAAGGCGTTCTGTACATTAAACATAAGTCCCTCGTACGCATTTTGTTAGTTACACCAGTTAAGCACGGAACCTTCCACCCGTAATCCCCATGTCAAAGTGCATTGCGAGGCCTGGGAATGTAGCGTTGCAATCGGGGTGCAGCACAATGTGTGACAGCATCTCGATGGAAGGATCGCCAAATTACATACCGCGTAGAATTTAGCACAGATTAAGGGAAATGGACACATGGCTCCATTGCATTTGTGAGGGTCCTGATACGAACCCGAGGGTGTGGAATAGCGTGTAAACACTAGTGTGGTGTCGATGCAGATTTCTATGTGAACGTCTTTCCTTTGTCCTTCTGCATTTAAAAAATAATACTTGAGGTCAAATGATGATATGTATTTTGAAGTCACTGGTTGTTTATATGAATACCTGAATATTTATTTTCGTGTTTTTCTTTCTTTTTTGATAGGTCTACCATTGTTGTGTAGAATGAACGCACTCGAAATGAAAACTTGAATGGTGGATTCTGAAGCACTTTCTCTTTCTTTTTTGAGCTGAGAATGATTAATTAAACGCGTTTGGGTGTGGATTTCATTGAGTTTTATTTACTGTGAAGTAGCATACTTTAGGTCCACAAGCCAGCCTTATTAAGAAAGTCTTATTAATGACACTTTCTTCTGCTGATCTCCACTCTGGAATTTCAAATAGAAAGAAAACCCAGATAGGGCAACTACACTGTAAAGAGTAAATTGGTTATACATAGGCAAGGAGCAATGACCCCCACCCCCCTGAAGAATTCATCAAAAAGCCTATGAGTACAGTGACCATTATTGTGTAGGCTATAGTAGGGTGTGAATACACTGCGTGTTGTTAATAGAGGCTTAGATAGTAGCACTATGCAGGTTTGAGCATTTTTATAGTGAATAGGCTGTAGGCCTACCAATTTTGTTAGATAGAGGTTTTGATTGCCATTTGATGAGGTGGATATTAACCAATACTTGATCAACATTTGCAAAATTAATTGATTGTAAAATTTGTCTCAGTGGGAAGGCGATAGGAAATGCAGCCAAATAAATAAATAAATAAATAAATAAATAAATAAATGCGTAAATATTCAAATGCTATAACCTATTAGGCCTATGCTGATTCTTGGTAGTGTTGGACAGGATCCCCCAACCCCCTATTCTAATTGGGGAATAATTTGACTCTTTGAATCATGGTTTAAATGAATTTAATTAATTCTTTTAGTTCGTATTTTGTGATACACAAAGCCTACCAGATTGCAATCTTTGGGGGACATTTTAGGACTAGGCTGCCAGAATGACTAAATCTATCCAAGTAATTGGATGAAGTGTTCTGAATTTACACGTTATGTACACAGAAAATGTATGAGACGCAAGATAAAGGAAAATATTGGGCCTAAAAGGCTTTCAAACTATGAAGTGAAATGCTCTAAAGAACTCGACTCTATAAAGTTGTAAAGAAAGCTGTTGTTCGGTCACGCTTCTGTATTTACCAACATTATGTAGGAACCTGAAAGTGTCTGAATTTTGAAAAGTAGGGAGATGTCAGGTGACTGAAAAATAGAGTAAACTGAATTTCAGCATTCACTTCAACCCCATAGGCTAGTTATTGACGGGATGTGTCCTTTCAGTCCGATGGTAAACAAAGGAAGTTCATAACTTCTTTTGTCTTATGCTTTGAATACACATCCTCTGAAGTGTCACAGCATGCATTGGTTAAATACACAAACGTCTGAGCATGTAAGAAATAAAGGTAGGCTAAATGTCTACACATCATGAATAGCCTCGGCTACACAAGCTTAGGTAGCCTAATGGATAAACAAACAAACAAATAATAGGCCTACTGTCCACCAAAATACAAACACAGGGAGCACAAGAAAATGTGTTCTGAACACAGGGTTGGGACCAAACGTACTTTGGAGCTGCTGAGAAGTCGTCAAGAATTTTGGGTTTTGATCTGACCAGAGCAGATACAAGACGTCTTTTTCAGGATTGGCTTGGTCGAATTCAATTTATTCTTTGAACCCACCCCCTGCATTAGCTGCAAACTGAAGCTGGTAGGTAAGAACCTCTGCCCATTGGTATGTTTAATATGCTAAGTTAAATTGTATGCCATCAGCATCTTAAAAGGCAGAACAGCACCTAGCCGATGTTTTCACCATGATGCCGAGTCCCCAGCCCCGCACACAGCCGCATGCAGAGCCGATGATAATGCTTCTTGTCCCGCTGCCCTGCTCGTTTAAGGCCACTGCCTTGATTGCCTAGCGGCCGACGATGTGAACAATTCGGACACCGCGCACACAGGCCATTCAATTTTAGTCAATCACAGTTTTAACCAACATTGGCAATGCATAAGTGCGAAAATAAACTGTTACGGAAAATCTGACTAGGCCTGCAGCTCTAAAATGGGAAACATGGATAACCTATAGCCTATCCCAAACTTTACCTTGATTTTGCAAGAGGTTTATCCTGCATATAGGCCATAACAATAGGCCGATTTATGACCAAAATCTTTGTATTTTTCACCTATATCGCCTAGGCCTATGCCGACATGGTCTTGTCGTTACATAGACTGCTAATGCATGGTTTACATTTAGTGAGTTCGTTCCTGTTTATTCCAAAGCACATATTGTAGCCTAAGCTACAATGTAATTAATTTGTAGTCTATGCTTCCTGGCTCACGTAGACTACTATTCTAAAGTTAATGTGCCCTTTGTCTCCTTTGCACTATACAAGTCGTCCACTATCATTCATTCTTATAGCCTACATGAGGCTGCCACCGGATACGGCATATACAGTTATCGCAATATTGCGCCAGAAGAGCACTGCAGGTTTTCCATTCACTCGGTGCAAACACGGCACACCCTAAACAAACTTTTCCCCCCTGTAGGCCTATGTAGGCTACCTCAACTGCTGATTAAGATGCCTAACTGTTCCTCCATCAATATATTACAGCCTATGACTCAACACCAAGGGACATAGGCTAATAATAAAACATTAGGCTATTATTAGGCTATTTATCAGTAAGATCATTTGCCGTTTTTTTTTATTTCGAAAACTAATAGGCTATAGCCTATAATTTGATAGATAAAATAATTATTATTATTTTCACAGAAAAAAAAACTTAATCATAGATAATCAGGCCTATAGGCCTCTATAAATCTCCAGTGTATTTCAGTGTGGTTTCGGTAAATATTTAGGCCTATGCCTGGGTGATAAAAAGCCTAAGCTTGTGATAAGCCATCACCTGTGATGGCAGGATATTTGTATGGTATAATACTTATTTACGTATACATTCAGGTTGTACAACTCTATAACTCTGTATTAGGCCTACACTCAAGGCCTATGTGAAATTCTTCAGACTGAATTCCTACTCTGTTCTAGGCCTACTTGAATATCAATGTGTTTCTTTTAGTCGTGTATCCTAGCCCGGTGGATTTTTCGTGGTTTCATCGGATCCAGAAAAGTCAAGTAAAATAGTCTTTCATAATATAAATCGTCGCGGAAAAGATGAATACGTTTGGATTGCTGTGCATTGGTCACTCCATGTGCCACAGCGATCATTTGGTGAACGGTCCCTTACAGATAATAGCGCGCATTCAGATGTAATGATCAGAGGAAAAGAAAAAGAGGAGAGAGCTTCTGACCAAGCCCACAATGACATTTCTGAATCAGCTAAGTTTGATGGACAGCGGAACCCTATTTGACCCCCAGGGTAAAAGCTGTGAATGAACCGATCCAGCACTGGATCGGATTTAGAAAACACGGAATGATATTCTGCTCAACTTCACGACCTGCGAACTTCAAAACTAGGCTACATAGGCTACTCGGCTGTAAGATGACTCATATTCAAAGATAAGCCCAACTGCTTGACCTCTAGCCTTCTCAGTAGCCTTGTACAAGTAGCCAGAATATTGCGTAAAACTTACATATTTTTCAGATAGACAAAAATTTACCACTGCAACTGCCGTGGCTCTACTCTAGTGGATAACCACTGCTCCTCTTACTTTGCGCCAACTTACATGGTGACGTTTTCATCAGGCATCCTAAGTCACTCACTCTCACAATCACGTATTTTTCCCCTTTCTCTCAGTCAACCATACAATGAATTGCTGATGTCAATGGCCTATACAGTAGGTGAAGGACATGACATAGACGACAGAAAAGGTCTATGATCAAAATTCTATTTAACCAAGGACGAAATTTACGCAGCGTAATTCTTAAGTCGGTGTTGGTTCTTATCTCTAATGTGCTTTCAAATTCCGAACTCGCATGGTGAAAAGGTCTAATAGACTAACCGATGCCCTCATGCTCAACCACTGCAAGGCTATCGCCCAAAACGGTGAAATAGCATAACTATTGGGCAGCCTATACAGTCACAGGAGTTCAATTGCATTTCCATTTGTGAAGCCACGTGGATAAGTTATATTTATGTTATAACAAGTTCCAATTTTAAAATCATAATTGAGTTATGGACAAGCGAGTGAAATTACAGGTGGTTTTCTTAAACAACCACCCGTTTCAAATGTATGTGGGTCTGTACAGGTTAAACTGTAGCATGCGTGTTTGTGAGTTGTTGCTCGCATGTGTGTGTGTGTGTGTGTGTGTGTGTGTGTGTGTGAGAGAGAGAGAGAGAAAGAGA
>JASCIP010000061.1:13541112-13551605 GCA_034783695.1 Sardinella gibbosa | reverse complement strand
CAGGGGGAGATGGGTCTGACAGCTCTGGGGAAAAAGCTGTTCCTCCTTTTATATATTCTGTCTGTGTGTCTGTGTGTGTGTGTGACACCTCATGTCCTCCCCAGGCCTCGTCTCTGGAGCTGCAGAAGTCTCAGCTGGAGGCCAAGCTGCAGAAGAAGGAGGAGGAGCTGAACAAGAACATGCACATGATCGCCATGATCCACAGCCTGAGCGGCGGCAAGATCAACACAGACACGGCCAACGTGTCACTCTGACACTCACCCTCACCCCTTACACTCTCTTATAGTCTCTATGGCTGAATCCCAGTGTCCCCCCTAACCCCTAAGCCCTAAACCATCAAAGATATTTTTGCTGGTGGGAATCATCTCTATGATTGGTTGATTTATGACAGATAAGTCTTTGAGGCTTTAGGAAGAAGAGTTGGTGGGGGCATTGGGATTCACTGTGTGTGTCTGTGTCTCCTCTGTCCTCTTCTTACACACTTTGTCTGTGTTGTATTGTTTATTTACTCCATCTCTCTTGTGATCCTGTGTGTTTGTCTCTTTCCATTTCTCTTATTTGTCTCTCCTTTCTTTTTTTCACGTTTTGCTCTATATTGATCATTTCTCTCTCTCTCTCTCTTCCTCACTACAAAATGTACCTGTTTTATTCCATCACTTCATGATGTTTTAACTGATGTAATTCATGAGCCTCTGACAAAGATGGTCACAAACAATTACAGTTACCATTTAATAATGAATTTAAAAAAAAAAAATAGAAAAATAACTGCTAAAATTAACTATTTATATAAGTTTTCCAGTCTATCATTGTGATAGTCCTTTTAATTTTTTTTTACAAATAAAACCATAATTTTATGATTACCTTTGCTTTATACTACTTCATTTGAGAATGCTGGATTCTGATTGGCTGGAAGGAGGGAATTAATACCATATATCGCCCGGTGACGACTGAGCACAACTTGATCGAATTTTAAATCAATACGCTACTAATAAGAAAGTGGAGCCGTAACGTCTAGTGTAAGCGTTGTCATTGCTATAACAACAGGGGCTAATCGTTAGCTAATTGCCCAAATTTCTTGTTGGATAAGTAAAATATTTATCTATCTGTCTGTCTGTGTGTCTGTCTATCAACAAATGATTAAGTATGCCACTAGATGTCACACTAGAGCACCATCATTATCCTCTTGTTATGAAGCTCAGTGTAGGGTGTAATTTTTATTATTTATTTATTTTAACTGAGACGTCTGAGAAGTTGAGACATGGCCATTAAAAGTTTTAATGACCATGATTTAAATTAATTTAAAGGCTAAAATTTTAGACCTTAGAGTTTTCAGAATTCAGTCTCCTCCCAATCATGAGTAATGTCAAACAGTATTTTTGTTTGAGTACTTTCACTTTCAATTCCGAGACTGCACTGAGAAAGCAAAAAATGTCTCAAGCCTGGACTTGAGTTGGCTACCACAACATCAGAACGGGCCACTCAATACACAAATAAACTTCAATCATATTCAAATCCATGGTATTTCACTGCCATTATGGATATGGCAGCCCACAGGAAATGGAATTGTCCTCATATTTTGACAATTATTGAAACTGCTTGTTTAGGAGACCATTACATAAAGTCAATCTGTGATCAATACAAGCCATTCACTTTCTTTATCTTGACCTTATTTTGTTTCATAGCCCAGAGCATTGAAGGCTCTCGCTACCTGAATTTCGTTCCGCCTTGCTCCACACATTCATCTGGAACGACTCCACTGGAAATGTATTTCAGAAGGCAGTGCCTTTTCAAAAAACGTTTCATATGACTGGATAAACTACTTGTCCGTCCCTTTATTGACATGCTACTACAACCACTCACTCACCACTACCGCCTGGCGATCCTGATTGGTTCATTATTTTTGCTGCCTTGAAGGAGCTTGCATTCCCCTCGATTCCAGATCCATGTGTGGAGTTCAGCGAAACACCTCTGGTTGAGCCTGGTGGAACTACATTGATCTGGTGAGACCATTTTCAAAATCTGCTGGTGTTTTGGGAATCCCATACCCTGCCTTTAATGATTCTCACTGAATTGTCTTACAATAGATAGCGAGACAGATGGATAGATAGATACAGTACATAGTTCTTCCTGGCCACAATGGAAATTTGTTTTCACTATCAGTACAAAGCCTTCACAGACATAGAAGACACAAAACACTCAAACACATACCCTTCAGCCCACCACCTCCATTTCACCCTTTTGCAGTAAAAAATCAAACTGCCACTATCCAACACAGAACATAATCACACATATCAACTCATACTGCACAAGGCAGACAACAGAAAAACTGTTTGATCACAGCATTCAACAACAATCATTCACCGCCATGTTCTTTCATTAAAAAAACATTCAGGCTTAGAGTAGGCTAACTGCAACCCTTAACTCCACCCACTTCATTTTTGTAAAAATCCTAAACCACAACTTTTATTAGGACTGGCATAATTAAAGCTATAATTAGGTCAAGAGTGGTCAGGTTTGATGTCAGACTGAAATTTCTCCTGACCTCCACTAATGTAATGATTAGCTCAAGTTCTGAGAGAGGAACCAGTATGGCAAAGAACAGAGATAACAAAAGTATCCAAAACCTCAAAACTACTGTATATTCCCACACAAATACAATGTAGGCATGTTGTTTCACAACTTATTCAGAGGTCCTGAAAATGTAATGTAAATGAATGTAATGTCATGAAATGTTTGTTGGTGTGGTCCACAGTCCCTGACTCATGTAATAGGTATGTTTCTGCCCTTAGTTTCAGTTAGCCAATCATGTCATACATCACTCTCAGATGACTTATTGCTCTAAGTCTATCCCTACACAGATTTCTTAACCATAGGAATGTGCAGTAGGCTACTGATTGTGTGTCAAATAGTTTCAAAAAGTGTTGACTAATCACTGCTCCGCACAGGGCTGGATTAGCCATAGGGCATACCGAGCATTGCCCGGTGGGCTGACGCACATTTTGGGGGTATTGAATTTATTCTTCTCCCATACATATTCATTTGTGCGAGGAATACCTCTTGAGAGAGTCCCCCAGGGGTCCATCCAAGGCCAACTATTACTGAACCTCTACATGCTGCCACTTGGACAATCTCCTACCATAGCTACGCTATTACTTGACAATTTTTGCAGTTGGCACTTCATATTTATTATCAATTTTTAATCTTATTTTTTTGTTAAGTTTATGTATGATTGTATATTTCAACTTTTCTATTATCTTTATACTTTATACTTGGTCTCCTGTCTGAAGTAACCTACTATCATGTGTAAAGCTCATTGAATATATGTGTATGAAATGTGCTGCATAAATAAATTTGCCTTGCCTTGCCTACAGTTTACGTGCATATTTTCTAGTAAACAAACCTGAAAGATTAGTTGGAATTCAGCAGAAAAGGAATGTAGTCTGGCAAGTAGACCTACATTCTACATCCTTAGAATAAGGAAGTCAGACTTCTTCGCGCCTCTTAAAGGGGAACGCCAGCACATCCCAAGCTATAGGCGGTCGAGTACTAACAGCTTATATTCACTCTGTGACCGCTTTCCAGTAGCTGATTTTCTCAGTTTAAACAACAGCAGTCATGCATTCAAAAATTGTTTTTAATGTCAGATCTTAATGTTTCTTTAATTTTCAATATTGAGGATTTTTTTTTCACAGACTCAAAAGCTCAAAGCTTAAATCAAGGATAGTTGCAGTAAACATCATTTCAGTGTTAAAGGACAATCATCTGTAAACCTTGTATCATTTACCATTCATTCTAAAAGTAGAGCTGCATGGTTTCAAAAAAAAAAAACTGCACAAATAGCTACATAGTCCACCCATACATAACATTAAAGGGATACGCCGGCGCGCCCAAACCTAACATTCCAGTGGCAGCAGTGGTCGACTACAACGAGCTGACAAAAAATTAGCTGAAACGATGCTACGTAGGAGTTATAGCGATTTTAGTGAAGTAGCAAAATAGCGTTGCTAAGCGAGCACTCTGTTTACGTAGCTTCTACGTTAGAAGAGTGCCCGCTTAGCAACGCTATTTTGCTGCTTCGCTAAAATCGCTACACCTCCGTTCAGGTAGGATCATTTTGGCTAATTTTTTGTCAGCTCCTTGTACTCGACCACTGCTTCCACTGGAATGTTAGGTTTGGGCGCACCGGCATATCCCTTTAGACATTAGTATATTTTACATTCAGGTCACTGCAACATTTAAATAAGAAATCCACTGTGAATCAATCAATTGTCCTGTTGTTTGATCTCTCTGAGAGCTGTCAGGAGGTATGAGAATTGGGTGCGATGTTGACTAAGGTTAACTGATGGAGCACAAGGAACTTTGTCTCGTTTAGTTTTCCTTTGCTCCTATTGGTTAGTGTTAGCTGCTGTTTTGTTTGGTCTATAAGTAAGTCTTGAAATTCTCTTGTACTCAGACAGCACTAACACCTTGTTCTAACTGCATGCAACGCACCCGCATGCGTGCGACAAAATCAGTTCAAATGTCCTAGCGACGCAAGACAACAAATGTCGCTCGGTCCGTTTTTATTTTAGTCATGTCGCTTTGCATGGAAATGAACTTGTTTAAGCTGGTTGAAGCCAGGCCATATTTATATGATACATCTTCAAAACACTACAAAAACACCATTAAAGGTGGAGCCTAAACTTAGCACTGCTAGCAGTACCTTATCAGAAAACTTTTCAAAACTTCATCCCGCATATATTAGTTACTATACACAAAGTAGTAGTAGCTTTGACATTTAGTGTGGTTTAAATAGCCTAAAGAAATGTATCCCTCTGTAATGTAGTTGGTGGTTGATAAGCTAGCTAGCACACTGGAATCAGCTTTGACCCAGGTGGCAGACAGACTGTTTAGATTATTACAGTTGTGCTGAGACATGCTTTTGTTGGCTCAGTATGAGAGGTAAATAAGTTTTCCACACATATGTGTTCTAGATAGTGATGTTTAATTCAGTAGAGACTGACAAAGACTTATGCACAGACTTACAAGTCATAACATGCACATCCACAAGCACACATCCACATTCGCCCCCCTACACACACACACACACACACACACACACACACAAAATTACTCTTCAGTGAAGTATTGGACAAATTTGTCCCGAATGGCGAGTGCTGCCTGACCACCACAATTTGGATGGTGACTCGCTACTCAAGGGCCACAATTCCATGGCATCCTGCATTCTGCATCCCCTGGCTTGGTGAGAAAATTGTGCAAAATGCATGCTGCCATAACCAGGGTGTCCATTTTCTCGACTCCCATATGAATGGGACGGAGGAAGATCCTCCATCTCGCTGCCAAAATCCCAAATGCCTTCTCCACAGTCATTCCAGCCCTTGATAGCCGGTAATTGAATGTGCTTTTGTCTCTGGTGAGGTTTCGTCCACCATAGGGCTTAAGCAGGAAGGGTTTTAGGGGAAAGCAGCATCCACCTCAATGACATGGGGCATATCCCCAAGGCACTCTGCCCCTGGCAGGGGCTTTGGTGGTGGTACATGGAGGGTTTGGTTCTCCAGCCCCTTGGCCCTGCAGGGCAGAATTCCTAAAAACCCCACCGTCGCTAGTGCGACCAAAGTCCCCTACCTGAACAGTCAGGAACCTGTAGTGTGCATCTACAAGGGCCAGCAGCACAATAGAAAAAGTGCCCTTGTAGTTGAAGAAAAGGCTGCCACTTCTAAGTGGTGCTATAATGGCGATGTGCTTCCCATCTAATGCACCAATGCAGTTGGGAAACTGCCACTACTCCCAGAAGTCTTGGGCCACTTCACTGTTCTTTATAGTGTCTTATAGGGCAATTTTCACTCATCATTCTTCATGTGTTCCAGATATGTTTTAGCTCAGACAATACTGTTTACTTTATGGCATCACACAAAACTTTTTCTCCCTTCCTTTGAGATGTGCTTTACAATGGTCTATGGTGATGTAATAGTTATGATGGTGTCATGCCACTCTTACGTACCTTCAAATAAAGTGTTAACCTCTTGGGATAGATAGTCTGTTAATGTCCCTGTTCTTTGCTGGCTGTTGTTGGTTCCACAGCATTGCCTGAATGGTTACACTGTGAAGGTGCAGGTGTGTTCAGAGCTTGTGACTCTGTGTCTTTTGTTGGACCTTTGCCTGTGTCTCTGAAAAAAAAATAAAAAATTTGTATCATAGTGTGGCAACCACAGCAACAACAATACAATCGTAAAAACAAGAAAAAGACATATCTCATGTACATGCTGTAGTTATTAGAATGGTCCAAGGACACCAGAACTTGGTGCAACATAGACCAAATACTGACATGATAGCCAACGCTAATTGATAAGGGCAATGAATGTGACTTTATCTGTTAGCTTTAGCTGGCAGTTTGTACATTTGATCTGCATACCAAATGCTGTTATTCTCACACCTAACAACAGCACCCGGTTGGCTCAGAGAACATTGATGTATGCCTATTTTTCTTTGAATGTTGACTGTACGAAAGCTATTTTTTAATCAAATGGTGGAAAAAATGTCCTACAAATTAGCCAAATAAACTATCATAGGCTATTAATGCCATGTCAAAAATAAATAAAAACCTATAAAGAAAAACACCACATATTTTTTGCCCCAAACAACATTAAATTTAAAGGAGCCATACGTAAGATTGTGGCCAAAAACTGGTACTGCAATAACAAACAAATACAAACAAAAACAAATAGTGTTCTCCACTCTTCCTCCTAGACAACATTTTGCAAGCTAGGTTGCCAAAATCAGAGAGGTGGAGGGTGTGGCAACAGGCTAAAATACATAATATGTGAATAGTAAACACATAATGACAACGTAAACACAAGTTGAGGGCTTTTGTAATTTTGTAATGCCGATATTTAGGCTGGATCACTGTTGTCAGTGATAAAAGTATTTTATATTATCAGGTAAGTTAATAAAAGAAAAACAGAGAACCAACCCTTTCTTGCATCTCTTCCAGCCGATATATCCAACGACTATGCAGGCTATGCATAGAACAGTGACAGATACCCCAGCAACAATGGCAGTTGTGTTATGTCTAGAGAGATTGGCTAAAAAACAATCTTAACTTACTTAACAAACTTAAATAAAAGGCAAATCATTGGCGTCATCTGCAATGTATAGAATAGATTTTTTGAAGAGGTTCATCATCATGTTGTTTGAAATAACAGTAATGTTGGCAGGAAAAAGAAAGAGAATTTGACACCAAATGACAAACCGACTGCTAACATCATGTGAATGGGGACAAAAAGTCACCTTCAATTTAATTTTTCTTGGCTTCAATCAGCTAGCTGCTGATTTGCTGATCGGCCTGTAGTAGGCTATCACCAAATTTTCTCTTTCTTTTTACTGTCAGCAGTTGGTGACTTTGAAAACAGGGCTATGGAACTATTCCAGACTACCTCTTTAATTTTGTAAAGATAATACATTAACGTAGTTTAATGTCTTAGACCTGTTTACAATCATATGAATATCAAAAAATGTACACCACACTAAGGCTATACCAGCAGACTACATCATATAGTTATATTTGTAGGCCTGATTTGTTATTAATTTTTTTTTTCAAACACATACCAGCAGAGGACTGCTGAAGGACTGTTTCCTCCAAGTGTATGAGCTCAGTTGTAGACACCTTACACCTGTATGTTCCACTGAAAGTGTCATCGTTCACATTTTTTAGTTCAATTTCTGTTTGGCCGGCTTTATACTCCACATGTCCTTGCCAACGGCCAAACACCTCATGATTAGATGTTTGACTGTCAACGTTGAGGATAGTTGAGTCCCCATTGAACAACCAGGTGAGATTGAAGTTCTTGAAGTTTGCCTCTGAGACACTGCAGGGGAGGATGATATTCTCACCTGCCTTTGCACTGAGGGCTTTGAAATAATAGAGCTGAAATTATTAAATGATCCTGACCTTCTTTTGGTGATGGTACAGGGTTGAAATCAGAGATGCCTCTCTCTCTCTCCTCAATACAGCATAATCTACGGTAATTCTACTTTATTATCAGCAATGTTTAAGAGACTACAGTTAATTTAGTTTAGATATGAGATATATCAGAATAACACTTACTATGTTGTCTCAGGGAGGCTGTCAGTGTGCTAGCCCCTGCGGTCACTTTGCACATGTATGTTTTGTCAGGAGTACTGTGCACAGTGCTGCTGATTGAGTACAAGCCATGGGGATCCAGTTGTGTTTCAGTGTTCCCCGCTGGTTGTACAACAGAGGTTGGCTCCGTGGACCAGACCAGAGTAGGCTTTGGGTAGACACCCTCAGACCTGCATGTCAGTGTGTCTGTGCTCAATATTATATTCACCAACCTGACAGGAGCTAGGATAAATGTTTAAAATTAGGTATGTTAATGTTAAAGGAACACAACACGTTTTTCTTTATTTCAGCAAGTGGTGTGGCTCTTTAAACTTGTCACAAGTTCATCAAAAATCTTTATATGAAAATCATGAATCTTCAATCCACACTGTTGATTGATTATGCATAATTTGCACATTAGCAACTCATTAGGTCAACAAATATGCCAGTGTAATGTATCATGTAATGTGACATACCCTCAACTTCCAGGTTCACAAATTTCTCATCATTTCCGCTCTTGGTGCTGGTGTAGCATTTGTATCTGCCCTCATCCTGAATTTTGACACCAGTTATTGAGAGTGATGCATTTCCGGGAACTATCTGATCTACAAATAGAGATGTTCTTCCTTTATACTTTGGGTCCTGGTATTGAAGTTGATCCTTTCCAAGATAATAACTATGAACGGGGTTTTCATTGTTATTAGTATTATACCAATGGATCACCTCATCACCACCATAGGGTAGTATGGAGCAAGGAAGTACACACCGTCCAGAGAAGGCACAGGTTTGAGTATCTAGATTGGAGGAGAAAGTACAAAAGTAGTCACTGAGATGTGCAAGATGCATAGAGAAACAGAACATTTTGATTTTGAAAATGAATTACTTATGGTGCTAAGGCTCATGTTCTGATGGAATGCTGTTACACTAGTTAGCCTACTTAGGATTATCTAAGGACCAGAACAGGAAATTACATTATAAATTCACCAGCCCACTCATGACCGTACTCTTTGATCCCAGAAGTACCGCGGTGAATAATTCACGTCATGCGATCACAAGTTCCAAGGTTCACTAAACTTTGATATTTCTCTCACTTAAGTTTGGTAGGTTTCCTGTAACTACTGAGATTTTTTACCAGTCTGACATGACAAAAAGTTTTGGAGCATACAGTGTAATATATAGCAAACATAAATAGGCGATGTGCTGTATCATAGAGGCTGTTTACATGACCACTATAAACTGATAACTGGCAATAATCAGGTAACTGTAATAATCAGTTGTTTACATGCATTAAAGAAAACTGATAACCAAAACCAAACAGGTTTACATAATTCGGGCAATTGTTGCAGAATTCTTCAAGTTTGTATGTTTGTCAATTGTCTCATGCAGGCACAGTTATAAAAGAACGATATAAACCCGATTATGGTGGATACATGGCTCGAAGAAATCAGAATATTGACAAAACCTAGGTGTCTTAAACAGATTTCTCATAAACCGATAACTTGAAAAACCTGATCATAAACAGCTTTTTGAGGTCCATGTAAACAGGCTATAAGGCCTAGTTAAGATTCATCCTGGTTTTGTATGTAAAAAAAAAAAAAACTGACACAATGAAGAATATGACTAATACAAATTAGTGTATGAGCTCTGACAGTAAAAATTAAATATAACATGTACATGTGGCAGTTACACATTCATTCCAGTACAATTCTAGTATTGTTTAATAATGCAGGCTAGAAGTGTCTGTGGTGTCTTAGAGTCAACTAGGCTATACTACCTTTCCCATTTGTGACATCAAGAATCCAGGTAAGAAACACCAGCACCAGCAGATGTTTTTTGCAACCCATTTCCTTCTGTACAGTAGGTCTCAAGGAAAATGTAAAAAAAATTCCACCCAGACACTCACATGTTTAGTTAAGAGAACATTTCTCATACTGTGACTGCCCTTTACTCTGAACTCAAGATAACAAACTGAGGCCAAGGTCTAAACTGGTTTGTCATCTCTGAGTGGGCAGGGCTGGGTTGGTTTTTTTCATGGCTTGGTTATTTTGTTGAACTTATGACTTATGACTAACTGATTAGGGCATATGAAAACGAGACAATAGCGAAAAAGATATGGGGGGAGGGGGGGGGGTAGTAAAAAAACCTACATATTCCAAAAAATGCATAAGGGGAAGGGGCTGACTAAGGCATTAAGAAGGGGATGAATGTGTTATGTGTGTGATGCAATTGTGAGTGATGCAAGCCACCCTGCACACAACCTGTTCAACCTCTTCCCTTCTGGTACAGTAAGAGGTGACTTATCGGCCACGCCCGCGGCCTCGCCACGGCATGGCCAAGCACACTATTCACAGGTTTCGGTCTCCGGAAAACACGG
>JASCIP010000061.1:13247114-13257621 GCA_034783695.1 Sardinella gibbosa | reverse complement strand
GGCACAGCCTCACCTCTCCCAACCCCTAACCAACCCCCCCCCGCGCCCCCCGTCCGCCCGCCTCCCCCTCTCCGACATGGCCCGCCAGCACACCACCATAATGGACTCTTTGTCCACTCTGAGGTAATGCTATAATTGTTACAATTTTCTCTCTCAGGTGAAGAACATTCCCCCTTCTGACTTCCAAACAATGCAAAACACACACACACACACACACACAGAGACTACATAATAAAACACACATCCTCTGAACTAAACATACACATATGCATGCACAGACATGCACACAGGCCACCCATCTACACACTCACACACACACACTCTCACTCTCTCTCTCTCTCTCTCTCTCTCACACACACACACACACATACACACACACATTTAGTGGTTGCTACAGTGGTGATAAACATGTTCAGCTGCATGAAATAAAAGCCATTAATATTGCACCTGAGGCTGAGACTAATTACTGGCAGCCTGCTGGAGTGGAACACAGGCTGCTCACTCAAGCACACGGGCCGAGGGTCTGACAACAGCTTGTTTGTTTGTGCAGGTGAAGCAAACCACAGTGCTGGCATGTGTGTGTGTGTGTTGCTTAGCACGAAAAAAAAAAGAAGTCCCCTTATATATGGAACATCTCTGCAATTACTAATAGCAATTTGATGCACCATCTAGTGAATAGGTGGGTGTTCTCTGGGCACAGGTGTGAACGTGTAAATCATCCCCAGGAATCTCCAGTCTCTCGTAAAAGGCGCTACGGTTCATATTTAGGGGCTAAATAGCGATAGCGTTCCCTGGGGTGGGGGTGGGGGTGGGGGTGGGGGGGCACACCAACTATCACTCGCCATGGGTCAATATTTAAAGCAGCCATTTTTCCAAGATGTCGCAGGGTAAACACAGCTATTATTAATGACAAATGAGAAAAAAACGAAAGCAAACTATAATTTTTGGAAACGCTTTTATAATCTCATTACAGCATATAAAGGCAGCTAAAATTACAGCACAAAATCTCTCCTACTACTTTCTAAACATGCCTTCTTCATTTCCACATACAACTGAAAAGTTATGAATCCCTTTTTTAAAGGGTCTCTGTTGCCTTGTAAAAATATTGCAAGAAATACAAATGCCAAACAAACAAACAAACCAACATCTCAGTATTGTGTAATTATTTCATACATATTTTCTCCACTTAATGTGTATGTAGAGTATAGCAGCATCTCATTTCTTTATGTGGATTTCTGCGTGTAAATACCAGAGCAGTCAACCACTCTTACCCCTGCTCTTTTTCCACCAGAGGGAATCATGGGAGCAGACCGGGTCGGAGGCTGTCGCCCAGGTGGACGGTTTGTCCAGTGAGGGTTTGCCCCCAGAGACCATCTCCACCTCTTTACCCAGCACAGAGTCAGGGAATTCCTCGCAGTGCCCATCCCCACCACGCGGTGCCACCATGCCCAGCCAGCCATACCCCTTATACCCTTTGGACGAGGCCCACTACCCAGGCCTGTACCAGCCTCCGTCTAGCTTCCCCTGTGCCCCCTACATGACTGCATCCAGTGACCTTGGCGCCAAAATGCCCCCATTGTCGACGGAAGAGTCTGAGAACGCACCGCCAGCACTCAGCGACAACTCCCCGTGGGTGAAGAATGACGTAAACAGCGCTTGGTCTCCTTACGAGCTCCGCAGGACCTACTGACACAATAGGAGCAGGACATGCAGGCTATCTGGACAAGCAAGACTACCAACCAACCAACCAACCATTCATTTTTTTAATGCAGCAGTCATTGCATGGCGTTGCTTGGGGGAGTTCTTTAATACAGTTTAAGATCATTTGGATTGTCAGTGGAGAGGCACTTGCCAAATCCAACTACGCTGATCTCAGAATCATTAAACAGATCTGAATAGATTGTCAAAGTGTTTCCCCTGGTAAAAAAAAAAAAAAGATGCCAAAATATAGTTCTAGTGTTCTTCCAGAATATTCGCAGTAGCTTTAATACACATTTAGTTGACACATAATTCACTCAAAGAGATTTTGACCTGGGTCCTCAGCATATTTTCTATCAGGTCTTCTATAGGTCAGCCTGAAGTGACCTTGACGTAGTTGATTTCACTAGTTCTATGGCAAACGGATGATTTGAAAAGCAGTGGAAGGAAATGAAGCAGTAATGCAGAGGATGGATGGTGAATTTGAATGAATTGATGGTACATGCACAGTGTAAATACAGGCCTTATTTAGGGCATTCACACTTTAAAGTTGCCTAAGAGAATTTATGAGAAAGGTTCTCAGTCTGATCAATTCATTATTATTGTTATTATTTTTATAAGTAATGGTATATAATGACAATGATGACAGCCTTGTAATAATAAGAAGAAGAAGAAAAAGAAGAAGAATTAAAGATGATGAGGAGGACGACGATAATGAGTAGCTTACCATTTTATAGTCTTTTTTATGCTGTTTAACTGTGTGGTGTCAATTATCCAATTTGTTTGCGTTATCGTCATTTAATAAACATTCAGAGTGATCCTTTGACAACAAGTGTAATTGTTAGATCAGATTGTGTTGGTCCACGAATGAACAGTAGATGACGCTGTTGCATCAAACCTACTTGGCAACAGTACAGCTTTAGTTGCTCTGTTTGCTACTGATGTATTTTCTTTTGCAACCCTTTTTCTGTACATACGCCGTGCATTTTGTATTCCATTTAGATCAGATTGTCTCTTAACATGATTTAATGTTTTCCTCCCGTTCCTGCCTAATCGGTGTGTGTTATTTGTTGGCTACCGCACCCTTGACCTATTCTTCAGTTACCAGTCCCCTATCTCCAAGGAATGCTGGCACGCGCACAAACGTGTGGCTATTAATCTTCCCCTTTGAAAAATGGTTAGTTTACTGATTATCAAAATTGGCGATTTCATTTCGTTTTACAGCTGTGTCTGGTTTAAAAGGTTATTTTGGAACAAGAAACATAACCTAGGCTGCATGAAGTTCTGGAGTTTATTAGGCCCACAGAAATGCAATATTTTGGACATTACAACTCTGTACATCTGAAAAAAAACGGTAGTTATTCTGTATCCTCACTGCATTTTTTGCGCATCGGGTGACATCTGGTCTTGTTTAATCTGGTTTTGTTTATTCAACACGCTTACCCGGGAAGGTTTCAGTGACCCTTCACCTGTCTCTGAACAGACTATGAACAACAATGTTCAATAAAAATAAAATATAGCCTATATAAAGTTACATAATTTGCAAACGAGCCTCTCTGAAGACCACATAAACACCATAGCCTAAACCTTTCTGTTAATGTGGTAATATTTTGGCACACTATGTAGCCTACAAATGACATGGCCTCGGTTGGAATAGTGACAATTACAATCTTCAATCATAGATGTCTAAACTTATCCGGCTTATGCCTTATCTCGAGATTCTGGTTGAAAGAAAATATTTAAAATAGGCCTATTGATGTGACACAAGGGCAACAAAAGGCCTATTTTATTAGGCTATATATTCAAACATGTATCTATCGCATATAATGCTAGAGTTTAATTAATTATGTACAGATTGTTCCATTTAGATGTGTTATTTTTTTGTCATATTTCGTTATGCATGTATTACAGAAAAGTTCTTTGAGGGTCTTTTGATGTTGTGCCTGTGGCGATTATAAGTATGTCGTGTTGAGATAAAAGAAGTAGGTCTATCCTGTCAAACTATAGGAAAATGGTTATGGATTTGGTAAAAAGGGGTATTATTGTTGGGAAGAGATGCACAGTGGAGCTCAAAGGACTCAGCTGCTCTCAGAGATGCTGGGATGAGAAACATGGCTGCTGCTTTATGCCACGCCCACTATCCCCATTATTTTATCAATTTGTCCTTAAAATGGCATTATAAATGCAAATTATGTTCATAATTTATTTCGTTTCCAATACGTTAATGTGTTAAGGGCGCTGTGTAAATGTTGGAATGTTGTTTAGAGCAAGCATATTGATGGAATAACAAAATATAGCCCAACTGAGGGAGTTACACTACCTTAATCAAAAGGAGGATAAAAAGATTAAAATTAGTTTGTTATTTTAGGTCAGGGACTGAATAAACATAATATTCTATTGCAGAAAGTGTTGTTTTATACATTTGTGGTGCAAATATATAGAAAATATAAGTCTTTTAGCGAAGCCTTTGAATATTCAAATTGAAAGTATCGCGCAATCAAATCATTGTCAAATCATGGAGTTCTAGGGGTTTTAAATAGTAGGCATGGGACGAGAAAAACTCAAACTAATATATCCCCAGCTATATTAGTATATTGTTGTATGCTCTAAGAAGACTTGTAGTTGTCTCTTAGGATATTTTGTAAGACTTTTATGGATAATTCGTTCTTGGCCATACAAGTCAGCCAGGAACAATAAGTGGAGAAGAGGAGTCCCTCAGCAGCTTCATCAGGGTTTTTAACATCTGTTAGGCATCATGTCTGGTGAGTTGGACATCATTTTCATGTATTTATATTTTTCTTCAATCGAACAACCTGCGGACAGACAAAGAGAGAGAAAACAGATATCAAACATTAATGACAGTTTAATTAAAGGAGGGTAATAAAACAACACCTTTCAAAAACAAAATCATATTGCCATAAACGAGTATGCTGCTACAAGTTTCATGCTCAGTTACCTCATGTTAAAGTGTTTCTACATGTTTAAGTAGGCTTTTGTCCAAATGTTTAATAACTTATGTAGATGGGCGACTAAGCTTACACCGTGTTGACCTTTCTTAAAATATGGCATGCATTTTAAAGGTATTAGTGAATGTGTTCATTAACGATTTTTCCTCCAATTCATAATTTCTTTAAACATGATAAAGGGATTTAAACAGAACGGTATAATGTTAGGGGAATTAACCTACAATGCTTAGCTTATATTTTATTCTGCAAAACGTGCTCTGATGACGGGAATGGGAAACGTGGAAGAATTTTGGATACATGTTTGTACATTGCTTTCCACGATGAACACTCTTGCTGATCCGAGATCTTAATAGCCTACATGAATATTTATCAGAAAGGGTCTAACAGCCTACCGAGCCCAATTGCATTCTCCCAAAGCACCTTGTGCGAATCGCATCACATCAACAACGGCGTCAGCCACCCCCGAGATGATTTCCGATTGCCTTCACAACCTTAACCATTGAGTGGCGTTGTTTCGAGTCCTCAACAATTATTACTTAAAATAAAATTATGGCCATTCCAATGTCGAAATAAACAGAATGACCGCTGTGATCGTTTACTTTGGTATTTTATGAATTAGGCATAGCCTATAAAACCTGAGTGTTCCCTACTTTTTACGCATTTAATCACCATCGAATTTGTGGAATGCAATAGGCTACAAGTTGACAAGAGTGCCTTCCTGATTAATGGAATAACTGCTACTAATTTACTAATCAAAAATGGGATTACCCATAGCCTAATATGAAGGGAACCGGGACACATTATTCAGATTGGCGTGTTAGAATTGCGATTTGACAAGAGTAGATTCCTTAGATTTGGATTTGCGATATGGGCTACCCAAACATGCCTACACCCTATTTTCACTCATGTATCGTCTCACAGGTAAAACGCAGCATTGTTCGAGTATTATAGCCTATAATGCTGGGGCATGCGGAAAAAACATGACAGTGGAATAAAATAGGCTACTCACTTTATAAAGAACCCCTCTAAAATGCGATAAGAATTGCGATCAGAGCAGTGATCCGTTTTATCCAATCTAGTTCCCGATTTTCCCCAGCCTGCTTGGAAAAAGACCAGGAAGTGAGACTACTACGCTCTCGGGTTTATAAACTCATTTAAGCAAGAACAATAAATGCTCTTTTGGTTACTTTATGCGTTAACCGTAATCTACAAAAACTGAGCTCGTTTAAGTTTCCGCCACACAAGACCAGAATCCTACAAAGTAGCCGAATGTTTTACCTTGCTTTGCAGATATTCTTTCCACAAAATCGCGCAGGGGGTAGTCAACTAACCCATTCGTTGCCAAGTGGTCTTCAGAGTAGCTGTTACACCCCGTCTTTATCTTAACTAATACATGTGAATAGGTTCATTTTAATTTCAAATTAAATTGTTTTTTTGGCTAAAAATATCCAATGGTCTACACAACAATATTAACCCATGTTCTAGGTTTTCCCAAAGCAATTTTTGTTTCAATTCAAAAGGAACAACCTACGTGGAAAAAAGTGAGATGTTTTAGAGAAATCTTTACCACGTGTGTTATTTGCAGGGAGTTATTTGGTGTTGTATTCCACGACAGAAATTTAATGTGGGTAATATGTGAAGATGGTGAATAACCTATTGACTTTGTAACTCCAGGTAAAGAGAAGGTTTATCAAGGTGTGAGAGTTAAGATCACCGTGAAGGAACTGCTACAAAGGCAGAGAGCTCGTCAAGAAGCTATTAAATCAGTTGCGGTAAGAGATGAATACATTTCATGTTTCAACCACTTTAAATGTATGATGTAGGCTATTCTATGCAACGCCCTCTATTGCGGTAATAGCCTATGTGGCAAATGTGAATCAACTCGAGCAATTATTCCCTCTGAAGTTGTAAAATTGTGGCATATGCATATGGCCTCTTTAATTACAGATGTGCTCTCTCTCTTTCTCTCTCTCTCTCTCTCTATCTCTCTCTAGAAGTCCCAAAGTCTGTCGACTCATGAAGTCTCTTCAGTGCCATCCATGACTGGTGAGTTTGCTCTTCTAGACAGATGTGCACAGTTACTTCCAAACTCCGCATCACAGAGATGCAGGATAGGCTACTAGTTTAGGCTATAATAACGCCCCACAAAAAGCACGCAGGCCATACAGCAACCTATTATATGCAGTGAAAAGTCTTTAGATTACATTGGCTACAGAACACTAGGCTATAAACAATGAGAACGTTATTCATTTGGACACTAGCCTTTTAATTAATTAGGCCTATGTAAGAACTGCATTTGCGCTGCTGTATGTGTAATTACACTCTCATAATCACTCCAAAATTGCCCTCCCTATCCCTGTCTAGCTCAGGAAAATAACTAATTTATTGCATACGAAACTTACATGCGCAGTCAGCATCCTTCGCGCTGACAAGGCTTATTGCAAGCCAAAAAAAGGGAAAAAGCTAATTTTCCAGCCAATGCTGTTTTCAGGATCCATAGGCTGTAAGATCAGTGGTTCAGCTCCCTCTTATAAACTTGCATTTAAATGTGATTTGACTGTTGGCTGATGGACCTGTGACATCACATCTGAAGTATCTGCTAATTTAAATGTCTCCTTCGCCTTATCCATGTCTATATTTTTCTCTTTCACTCTTTCATAGACTGTTCTCCTGAAACATCACTTCCAGAATGCAACCTCTCATCAGGATCTTTCACAGAAAACATGTACAACGTGCCCCTTGAGAATGGATATGACAATCATCAAATGATAAACATGATGGCAGTCGAGCATCTCAACAACAGTGGCTTTTTCCCTCAGACTTGGTCTCAAGGATACCCCCCTTCAAACGTGGACTACTACAGCAACTGTGTGGTATGCAATCTGATTTGTATTTTGGAGCCTGTTTGATTAACGACAAGAGTACCATGGTTCTCGCGGTGTGCATTTGCCTCCTTGTTTAGACGTCAGTCAGTCTCCTTTTGGGAATCTCTCATGTGAAACTGACAGCTTTTCCCCTCTCCTGTGCTTTTTTGTCTCTTAGGTACCGGACTCCCCACCCGATTCCTTTAATCTCCCCAGTCCGGTCGATTACAATAACTATTCATCTCCCTACTCGTACTCCTCATCTTCTTCATGTTACAGCTCCCCATCACGGATGGACCTGAGCTGCGGTCTCATGGCTGAAGCCCACCAACAATACTGTTCGTTCCAGCATTGCTACTGTACATCCCCCTTGTCAGGATCCCTGGATGCCATGTCGCAGTTAGAGAACACTTCTTACGGCAACACAGATTGCTGGTACACGTCGGCATTGGACGACTGCTATTTCAAGAGGGATTCTCTAGACGCATGTTACCGATAGTGTTGTCAAAAACAATCGCAGAGCATTTGTCAAATGTATCCATCTGAAACTGACGCTGAGTTTCAGGCTTAATGAAATGGTAAGGGAAATGAATGACTGACGTGTGAGTGACATGCCTTTGCATGAACTTTTACGTGATGCACGTTTGTAGAGGTCATAGGCTATGTGTGTGTTTTTACAATAAAATTATTTTTCTAAAGATTCGTTGACTAAGGATTTTTGTGCTGTTAATCCTTTTCTTTAATGTTGACTGTGGCAGAGATCTCACAAAGAGCATATGCTTTTATAATTAAAATTATAAAGAATAATAGCAAATAGGCTTAATATGCATAGCTTTTTGGGCATCTACAATTAGCCCTGAATATAGGAACAGCAGCCCTGCTTCTTATAAAAAGAATAGTAGCCTATTTGACACTGAGACACTGAACTGTTTAACAAAACAGTGAATAAGGGACTGTTGCTCTGTCCTGGAAAAGGAACCCATGCCCACTTTGTCCCACAAAGGTGACCTATGTGAGCTAAATCACACTTCTGCTAACATGTCAAGCCAATGACTAAAGGAACGGAATGCAATATTACTCATATTTATTCAGCAAACAATACTATGTAATCAAATATGTTAAACCCTGTGCCTGAATGATGGCTGGAACTACCAGGTCCACTACAAGGGGAACTGTAGTGTGTGTACTCGAAGCACAACATTCGCCCAATCAGCTTTTTCTTTTAAAGCAATAAAACTGTGAGTAATCTGAACCTATTCCAAGTCACTTGAAAACTTGTTCAAGGTACCACACCTTCTCATGTGAGGTAAAACATTGGCTTTTAGGCAGTCGATCTTGCCAATATTGATACACATTTTTTTTTGGCTCTCTTGCTTTTCCATTTTTATCTGGTTTGTGTGTGTGTGTTTGTGGTGTGGGTGTGTGAGTGACTGTGCTGCATAGGTCCTTATCGTCTTGTCTTTTCTTTAGTTTGCTTGTGTGTGTTGGGGGCTTATGTCTTTGCACTTCAGTGTGAGTGTATGTGCACAACAGTTTGGTTTGGTTTCCTTTGGCCTTTCACCTGCCCTGGGACTGCAGATGGAAACTAGCTTGTAGCTAAATCTGGTGCAGTGTATAAATCTTTTAAGTGATTAATACTTTCTGTACATGGTCCCTGTAAGTAATAAACTAAACTAAAAATATATAAAACTAAAGTATCAAAAAAAATATATATATACTGTATATATTTCCACAAGGCAGCTCAGTCAAAGAGGGCTCTTAGTTTGTTCCACAGTATACTCATCATAACACTAATAAAATGTCACATATTTGTTTCAAGTAAATGATAATATGATATTTGAAATTTCCACATCAATTACAAAGGTTGCATGAAAATTTTGTCCATTGTCATTATTTTGTCATAAGTCATTGTTCATAACTTGCTTTGCGAATCTCCCCAAATACCCGTATTGTACTATTAAAATGCTCTAGCGACCAGGTGGTCTGTCTGGCACTGATCGCTGCCAATCACTTTATTCCTGTGATCCAAATACAGTAACTGATTGGTAGCCGGGAGAGACATAGGCGGGCCCACTGGGGGTGTCAGGGGCAATTGTTGAAAAAGCTTTCTCTCCAGATCCAGAGCTGCATATATCATCAATGTTGTGTTCTTTGCCAGTAAACAGACTGTTGTTCCTCTGAGTTGCCTGTTACCCAGGTGAATTACGATATGTTAATTTGTAAGGATTTGTATTCTGATACACGTCTGATACACACATCTGGATGTTTTTCACTTGCTCTACTTGTATTGACATTTGTGTCATTCATTGTCTTCAAAAGATTATGCCGCCATTTCAGCCCACGCCTCCATTGAATTATCAAAACGTTTATTGTGCATTAGAATGAACCCCTGACATCAAAGGGTAAATGAATGAACTCTTTGGGCACATAAATGTCATCTGTGTTTTCTGGAGAGAACAGGGGCAAAAGATTAATCCAGTCACACACCCATTTGGACGAGAAATTGTGTACACATTAACTCCTTCCAAAGGGAATAAGAAATGGGAGAATGGGTGTGTTGTGTGCTAAAAGTCCAATGAGCCACATACCAAGTGGCTGAGGTGGAAATCCCCCTGTAAAAAAAGGGGGAAATCCAGTTTGGACACCCCTGGAGCTCTTTATCAGCTGAAAGGCAACAACACCCAGCATGATACTGATTGACGATATCTTAAAATCTCATAAACTACAGCATTGGATTTTTTTTTTACAGCACTCTGAAAAGCTCTTTAATATCAAGTTCCAAAGAAGAGGGAAAGAGAGAGAGAGAGAGAGAGTGTGTGAGTGTGTGTGTGTGTGCGTGTATGTGTGTGTGGAGTTAGGATGCAGGTGTGTGCAAGTATTTACTGGTGTGTTGTGTGTGTGTGTGTGTGTGTGTGTGTGTGTGTGTGTGTGTGTGTGTGTGTGTGTGAAATGTGCCCCAGGTTGCCCCTGAGATGGTCT
>JASCIP010000061.1:9913147-9924314 GCA_034783695.1 Sardinella gibbosa | reverse complement strand
TGTGTGTTGTAGGGGTTTTGGGGTGGTGGTTCGTGGGTGGATGAGATTCCACTGCATATGGATGTGGATGTAAGGAAGGCCAAGCTCAGCTACATGTTACTCATACTGTACACCGGGCTGTCTAGTTGGAACTGCAGACAGCCTTGACAGCCTCCACAACTTGACGGCTTACCAGTGGACCTTCTTTGTCCGTGTTGCTCAACCTTCCTAGCAGCCCGTGGGGTGGCTGCTCAGGCAGCAGGAACATCAGACTTTTTCAGAGGAAAATAATGCACAGATGTCAGATTAATAGAATATGCTTGAGGGAGAGCAGTGCGTACTGTAGATCTGACTGAAGTGCTTCAAAGACTCACTCCTCTCTCTCTCTCTCTCTCTCTCTCTCTCTCGCCCTTCTCACTCTTCTCTCTCTATCTAGCTCTCTCGCCATTCTCTGTCTCTCTCTCTCCTTTCTATCAGTAATTTTCCTTTTGTGTATTACTGTGCGGTGCTGCAGAGGGGTAGACATTCAGTGTTTTCAGGCAATCTTCACAATGCATTTATATTGACCTGCAAGTTTGCATAAATGTGTCCGAAAACTCTAGATGCATTAACTACTGTTTTCTCCCATTCAATTTCAGATCTCTAATTATGATTGTGCATCGTGCTGGTTTATTGCCCCACTGTCAACTCAAGACAGTTGATGGCCAATTATTGGTAGGCTTAACACATTCACTTAGGTAGTCTATGCAGAAGGCAGCACAAAGAGCACTGTCTGTAGTTTGATGATCATTAAGACAGGTCTGTTGGAGAGAAAGTGCTTTTTAGTTACAGTGAAAGTATTATCATTTGTCTCTTTAATGAGTTTTTGTCACTACACAGTCGTCCAAAAAAAAAAAAAATCTTTCTCTCTTGTCAAAGCCTCAGAAGGCTTAGATATTTTTTTAAGTTTCCCTTGAGTAAGTGGAGGTGGTGGTGGGGATGCAGAGAAGTGCCACAATAAACTGTCAAAAATAGTTTACCAAACGCAATCTGTGTTGCTTGCATGCTAGTCCTTTTCCAAGGATGGTGGAACATGTAAGGTCAAGGAATGGTATTGGTAAGCAAATTCGAATTACGTGTTTGGTGCTGGGTTGACCCCACTTTATTTGCTTCTGACAGAAATGCAGACACCCCCCCCCCCCCCGCCAAGGCGCTTTCAAATGCCCTTTCGAGGCCTGCTGTGACAAACTTCGGTTCTGATGAGGAGATAAATTGGAGCAAATCTCTTGAATGATCAATAGCCATTATGCAGTGCAATACATGAAGCTTCTCTGATTTTTTTCCCCCTTCAGTGGCATAATTCATTTTTTTTTCTCTAAAGGACATGAGATCCTCAATTACCACAGCGCAGCAGTCGTGATCCCTGGAGACATCAAGCCATTACGATGTGGATATGATCTAAGCTCAGATGCAAGGGCACCGGCCGTTTGCCATATGTGAATGTCCCCTTGGCTTGTGGCCTTTGATGACTACAAAGTCCTCTGATCTTCGTGTCCCCCTCATCGGATCTGGACGCCCCTGTGACCCGACACGCGCGTGCTCGCTGGCGCTGTGGACGGCCAGAGGTCGACGTGGCGCAGTGAATGAGAGCGCCGTCGTTATACGAAGAAACGCTGAGAATTCTAATCTGTCCAATGCAGCCGATTGAGGTGAAACAAACTTTGCACTGTGATCATTTTAAATGAGCGGCAGAAAATTTGAATGCAGGCTTTCTCTCTCTCTCTCTCTCTCTCTCTCTCTCTCTCTGTCTGTCTCTCACCACAGAGTCAAGGCTAAAGTCACTCCTGCATGAGTAATTGTGTACTACAAAGACACTCTGCCCAGTCTTAAACTCGTGTCGCGACTCATGTATGGCCATGTGTTATTAGTGAGATTCTGTAGAGCGGCCCATTAGCATTTGCATTCCTTACGCCATTACAAAGCCAGCGATTCACTGATGTTTGAAATCAATGAGAATGGAGAGGAGATAAGGAGCCCGCAGTGAGGGTGAAAATGAGCTTCCCTTCCCTTTGACACCCGCTTCTTATCTGCCAGGGCGCTCCTTTTCTGTCGGTGGAACACATGCGCAGACGCCGAGCTCCGTCTCGCTGCGCTGCCCCACACCACACCACACACACCACACACACCCCACTCCACCCCCTTGCAGCATTCTTCCTCATTGTCGGCGGGAGCGGAACCATCAGTGAAAAAGGCAGTCCTGAGGGTGCTTCCTCCTCATCCTCGTCTTTTCCTCTTCCTCCCTCTTCGTCTCTTTGTCCTCCTGCTTGGCTTCCTGTGCAGAGGGCGGCCCGGAGACCAGGTCGGCCCCGTAAGGTCTGACACCGGGCCCCTGAGGGCCTCATTAAAAACCAGGCTTTCGCCTTCCCTCTTGCCATGCTGGAGAGAGAGGAAGATCAAGAGAGAGAGATAGAGAGAGAGAGAGAGAGAGAGAGAGAGAGATAGAGAGAGAGAGAGAAAGAAAGAGAGAGTGTGTACTGCAACCATCCCCTCCTGCAGGCCACTTCCTTTACCCACCTTCTCTTTGCCTTTGAGTGTTGCCATATCCTCAGTGTTCACTGAGAGTGCTCAATGTTGACTTTTTTCAGTCGCCTTCTTATTTTTGCTGTCTGCTGTCTCAAACCTTCTTCTCTTCAACGGTGTCACTCCTGTACTATAGCCTACCTACTCTACCTGTATGTTCTCAATGCCTGAACATATATGTTATGTAACAAAAAGTCCAAGAACAAACTCTACGCCTTTTTAAGCTACAGTACTGTACATGAATGCCCTGAGATTAACAGATAACCCCCGGCAAGGTGTCCTCCTGATCTGATCAAGGCATAATGGCCACATGATGGTCCTGTGAGTGTAATGCATTGGTTTAAATCTCCTGTACTGTACTCACCACCTGGCTGAGTATTCTATCTCCCCATCAGAATCTTCATCTGAGTAACTGTCTTCTTTCCCATTACAAAATTAGATTACACCGCTCACAGGAGCAGAGGAAAAGTGAACGAGGAGCCAGTGGTTTGGAATACCCTTGTGCTGCAGGGCTTCGACATGAAAATGTGATCCAATATCAATGACAGCTCTTGTCATTGTCGCGCTGCAAGATTGAGGCGCTGGAGTGTTAAATTAGATATATCACAACGTCTATGTGTGTGGGTCTACAGTATGTATGTGGGTGGGTATGTACAGTACCCTCATTTGATGGAAAATTTAAGTTGTCAAGTAATGGGGAAGTAATTAACGGGTAAGTGCTTGATAGTGGCTTTGATTGCTTGTAAGCTATTGAAAACTCATTAATTGATAGCCTATAAGATATAAGAACCTTCTCAGGCAACCACATACATTATGTGTCTGGAATAGATCTTGTATATTTTGATATGCCATTTCTTGTCTATGGGGAGAAATACACTTTGCATGGATGCTGAACAAGGTAATTGTCATGAGTAATTCTCTCACGTGATGTAAAACTATCTAAAAGTTGTTTTCAAACCCCAGATCATGCTGCTTTCTTGACAAGTAGACCAGTAATGCTTGTAATAAAAAAAGCATGAAATTTGATGATAAGGAAGACTTGCAGACAGTTCCTCTCTCTCTGACTGATGGAAACTATCTCTTTGATGTTGCCATCAGTCTTTGGAAACACTGGAGGGAGAAAAAAAAGGTTATTCCTCCTTCCCATCCTTTGTTTTTACCACTTCCACATTTCCATTTTTCTGTTCTCCTTCTGTCATCGGTGATGATAATGTCGGTCCCTGTTGTTTCGCATGAACTATTTAAATAAATGGCGGTTGATATGAGAAGGAGGCCATGCATACTGTGTGATATCTGCTGAGAATCATCGTCATGCTTTTGTTTCCACTGAGAGGCTTACGCTGTTGGCAGATCCATCAAAGGGAAGTGCGAGGTGGCGTTTGGAACACGGAGAGAGAAACCCGTCCTCTGGGCGAAAATGAGATGCACTCAGAGAAAAGCACCAGTCTTTTGACACACCTACTCCAGGCAGAGGAGACGCGCATGTGCCGATGAATGGAGGGCTTTGGCGTGCCCACCGCCTCCCCGCCCTGCTTTGAAGCTCTCTGTCAGAGAGCTGGTGCTGTGGGTGTGATGCTAAACCAGCCTTGCAGCACGGAGAGAGACTGGAGCTCGCTGATTTCATTGTGTGTGCCAGTATCCCCTCACTGGATGAAAGTCTTTGGGCTTACTGTGCAGACCTAGGTCCAATATCATTGTCCTCAGTTAAGTGGATTGTGCTGGCGAGCAGACAGTTTTTCATGGTGCCAGCCAATGGATGCCCAATAGGTGGGAAAAACAATTACTTGCTGCCCTATAATTTTGCTAGATTAGAAATGTCCCTCAATCACTTTACAACAAATGATTCTACAAAATAGGTTTTCTGTTTAGCAATCAATGATATCACTGCCAGTCTGTGTTGCCCTTCTGAAAAAGGTCTGTAACAGCACTTGTTAATGTTAAACCTGTGGTAAGAAGCTGTAAGTGTTCAGTCTATTTTCTGAAGGGGGTCATAGTTATGTGTTTAGCTGTGTCATCATGGTTATATTATGTAAAAGAATGTATACATTTTGCATTCTTTATGGCAACAGCCCTGCCAAGCGCTCTGCTCTCTGCTTATGTGGCTAACTTGTAAAAAAGAATGGGGATAGGGAAGCATATTCAATCACTTTTATTTGACTTTTCACAATGACATGCCAAATGCATAATGATCGCTTTGAGGACGCTAACATAGTCAGGACCTCCACATCCAGAGAGTGAAAGAATAAAGTTGTAATGTTGGATTTTACGCTGATTGATCCTCATTTCAGTTTTACTTTTTTTAGATTTGATGTTCCAGAAAAGTGCTTGTAAAAAGGCATGCAATTATGAATCATAGGTCACAAATGTGGAATTTTAGTGGAAGCAGACCACTCCCATTATTATTTCAGGTTCTGGCGATTAATGGGCATTGTACTGTTTGGCTTTGCTAAAATGACTGTGCTATAATATCCTATGTGTGAATGGATATTCCACTTCCGAGAGGGAAAAAACTGATAAAAGGAACATGATATAGGGTGCAATACTGTTCTGGAAGACAATTATTCACAATGTTATAATTCTGTGTTTATTATCATTGCCAAGACAGTATGCACCTCACAGAACCACATTTTTTATATGACACCGTGAAAAGATTCATAAGACAATGATTACCATACTAACAAGGCTTTATTTTTTCCATCATTATTATCATGTGTTATTAAATTTCACAAATAAATTTAAGCTGGTCGAAGATAATGAAAAAGAACACGATGAATCACAACACAATCAACACAATGATCACTTTTGGGATAATTTGGCTCTTCATGGCCACAACAGTGAAAGCCTTCAACTTTTCTAAGTGGCCCACTTTACCACCTCCCCCTTTTGGCCCAGTCCTTTGGGGTGAAATGCAGGCAGGAGGGGTCGATCCTCAGATGGCGCTTGTGCATGGCTCTCTCATGACCCTGCACAATGTCCTCAGAGAGGGTCAGCACATACTGGCCCCTGTAGTAGCTGATGAGGTTCAGGTACTGCAGTGTGGATATGATGTCCTCTTTCTTTATGCTGGTCATCTCACTGATCTCCTGGATGGTGATGTGGGGTCGCTCGCCATAGTCTGACAGCAGATTGAGCAAAATTTCGAGGATGGTCTGGGACCAATACGAACGGTAGGACAGCAGGCCAAGATCTGAGAGGGGTTTCTCTGGAGACCCTGTCTTACCCTCCATCTTGGAAAGCTCGTAGCTGAACTCAATGAGCAGTTTTCCATAGCCCCTTCTCTGGTAAGGGGGCAGGGTTAGAATGCATGCCACATTGTAATCCTCTGTTGACTCCTTCTCCTTAGAAAAGTAGCCCACGATATGAAAGCCTTTGGAATCGTATTCCGTCATCACATAAAATAGGAATGGATCAGTGTCATAGTAGAGTGTCTTATGGTCCAGGAAGCACTTAGCCAGCAAGCACAGGTTCTGAGCATAGGTTGTGTTCTTCCTGCCATCGATTTCAAAGAAGGAGACCGTTCCCTTGCGGTAGATCTCATTGCCAGGGGGGTTGCGAAGGGTGCATTTCGTGAGGTGCCTCTGGAGGCAGGTGAGACTCTTGAGGTATTTCAGGCAGAACTCGCACAGGTAGAGGATGGGGAGGGTAGTGAGCTCTTGGGGGTATGGGGAAAAGTACCACGGCTTCAGTCTGTGGCGTCCCAGCTCGATGCAGCTGATGTTTTTCATGCGCGTGACGATGTCGTCGTGTCTGCGGTCGGGTGCCGCCATGCTTCCTGTGGTGTGGGGTGCAGGGGGTACCCCGTCAGAGCTG
The DNA here is from genome assembly GCA_034783695.1 of Sardinella gibbosa. NCBI lineage: Eukaryota > Metazoa > Chordata > Actinopteri > Clupeiformes > Clupeidae > Sardinella > Sardinella gibbosa. The sequence goes on along the minus strand of JASCIP010000061.1, from coordinate 9,917,966 downwards.
TCTTGAGAGTCATCTTCATGCACCACACAGTGTGTCTTTCTCTTCCTGCCCCGCTTGGACGGAACCAGTCGATGCATCCGACCAGTGCTTGTGAGGGTCAGGTGATCATGGCCATCAACATCATCATGGCCGTTCTGTTTTGGTGTGGAAGTTGATTTTGGCTTCCGCTTTACAGAAATCTCTTTAGTGTCTGCGGCTCCTGTAAGAAAGGAACTATTTGAAATTACTGGGGAAGGCTGTGACACCAAACAGATGGATTCAGATATGTTTTTGTCTGGGGTGATGATGATGTGGTCTTTGAATACATCGGTGATGTCTTGAATGTTGGACTGCAGACCCTTTTGTATGTCTTGATCAGCTGTAGCTGCCCCTGGGCTGAGAAGGCCACTTGTTGGAGATGGCTTGGCTTCCTTCTTAGGCATCTGAAGTGTGGTCGTGTCCAGTCTGTCTGGGAGAACCCATTCATCCAGACGCTTATTGAAGTCAATGTAATGGACATAGTAAAGTTTATTTCCTTGGATTTCTTTTACACTGAGAATTTCAGCCAGGGACCACTCGTCTTCATTTGCCTGATTTTTCCGTAGAACAGGAAGACGACAACCCTCTGTAACATCTGCTGTCATTGTTGACAACACTGATGGAACAAACAAAAAGTTGTATCAGACTAATGTCAATAATCTTGGGTTGATAAACCTCTGCTACTCCTTTTCTTTGGTCTGTCAAAACTCATGCTACAGACAGTCTGAAAACATGGTGAACCCTAATTAAAGGTGCAGGAATGGGGGAGGAATTATCAATTGCTTGTTTTAGACAGCTGCTGTGAATCAGACCTGCTGAGATCCACCCACTCGTTCAGTCAGGGAGGCCAGCAGTAGGCTAGTTTAGTGGAAGCAGAGGTCAACCGTCAGTCATTTAGAGAACTTTAGTTAGATCAGAGATGAATACAGTTGAAAATAGTTATCTAAGAATATTTGTATGATCATGAGCAATTTACTCTCTCATCGGCAAGTTGCCAACAAGGTGCGATTAATGATGGATTGAACAAGCCTACAGATGCCCTGTGCCAGCACACAACTGCAGCCCCAAAGAAGCATAACCGCCAAAAATCCCAAGAAGATTTCACTTTTCCTATCGAAAATTGATTGACTGAAGAATTGCAAGCAATGTTAAACGTTGTGCATGTTAACGTTAGCAGGAGGGTTATAGGGCTTCAAGCACATGATGCCCTATCAAAGGTTGGTTGTTTGGTTTTGTCTTCAATCTAGAAAATACTGTAACATGATGACTTAATAGCCTTGGCAAAATCAGGATGTGATGGGCCTGCTTGGCTCCGTTGAAAGGTTAGCCTACTTTAAATGCTGCCATGAATATTAGGCTATAAGAAAGCTAATGTAAACATTTTAGGCCTGACGTGCCCATACCTGAAGTTAACAGAAGTAGCGTTACTTTATCCATGCAGTGCTTTTTTCTGCAAGACCGACTTAATTTCTTAATTTCATTGTGTGAACATACTAATTAACAGTCACCTTAAAACATGCATTAACTTATTTGGCCTTACCACTTGCAAAATGTAGGGTGATTTGATAGGATTTTCTTAGTAGACTAGGCTTATTATTCTTTGAGAAGTTTGCATAGGTTTTCAGTAGGCCTAGATCACAAACCTTTAATGTAAAGTCAGTCTATAGCCATCATGAATACTGTAGGTAGAATTGTTTCACTCAGAAAGATCCTTTGACCATGGGCTGAAGAACATGCTGCCATTGATAATTGATTGTCAGATGTGATGAACTGACAAAAGCATTTGATTTGCTGCTCTCAATTCCCACCCCAAAGAATTATCATTCTTTTTTTTTGCTGTTAGGCTACAGCTGTCCAAGTAAACATGTTGTTGCTGCTGGCATAGGCTACACCTGTCTGACAGTCATCTGAGGCCCTAGTAAGTGTGCTTTAGTCACTGGTGGCACCTCGGTGCTTTCTCAAATCTCTGAAATTATGTCAGTAAAGATGTGGAGGTGTATCATCATGAATGTTTTTGAGGTCTTTCACCATGCCAGAAGCGACCCATAATCAATTAGTGGTTTTCTTTCATTTTAAGGATGAACATGTCAAGCACTGAGACACTGTGCTGCAACAAACATCAGAGAGCTGTATTTTGGATGGGGAAAGCAAAAGACCCGTGAGTACTCAGAGTTTTCCTCTGGCAGCAGTGTGTGTGTGAATCATTAAGCTGTCTGTCATCTTATCCTGCGGGATCTTTCTGTTCCAACTCCTATGTTATATTCCTAACCACTCAAACCTTTGGAAAAAGAAATCCTAAGTCATTTCTCTCAGACATTTCAGTAGAGTGAAAACCCAGACTCACCTCCATTGCAAATTTCAGTTTGACCTTATCATCTATGCCCCTAAATCCCAAGCACCAGCAACATCAGATGAGAGCCTTGTGAAAGTCTCTGGACAGGCTAACTCAGTGACGAGAGATAGTTTTGGTAAACAACAAAGATGCTCTGGTTGTTGCTCTATCCAGTTGGGTACTGTACAGAGGAATTTTGACATGCATCTGGTGTAGCCACTTGGACAAGGGTCTTTTGAAAGGGTGGCCAAACTAAGGGAGGCCCTCTGCTCTCTTTCATGCGGCCCACCATAATATAAAAAAAAATAAGATGTGATGTGGCCAACTGTAACATTAATCTATTATATCTACATTGCAGATCGTAGTTTCAGTACTGGTGTGACATGTTTTTCAATAATATCATTAAGTAGTGTAGCATTAGACAGCCTGCAGTCGCTCTTTCACTTGAAACTGGTTAATTTTGCATTGGCTCTTGGCAGCTTAGACTTTTCAGTATGTGGCCCACAAGCAGAAAAGTTCCTGGTCTATTGCTTATTCCTGGTGTATTGCTTCTTGCAGTCTGACTAGATGGAAGTCAGGTTCCAATACGCAAACATTTCAGTATAAACAGAGATATTGAGTGCCTGTGAGCAGTGTTTTTTTGTTTTTTTTTTGTTTGTTTGTTTTGGATCCCTCCTGACCTTCATAAAATAATACTTCATATTATCTGTATCCGGTTAAGTTAAATATACTGTATATGTTTTCATTGCATATTAGTTTGAGCAAGTTTCAGTGTTTGTGGAAAGGTTAAAACTTGTTAGATTTAAGTCACTAAATTAAAGGGTTATTGCTGAGCAGGGGTCTTGGGTAGACTGCTAGTCAGCTAATTTCCCTCAAAGTTGATGTGTTACTTTAAAATGCACTTGGTGAAATGAAAAGCAAAGGACATGCAAATGTTGATGTCACGATCACACTGACCATTCAAAAAAGTTTTAGTGGAGGCTCTATCTACTCACATCTACAGAAAAAAAACTTCAGTTCCGTAATCTTGTGTGGAATGGAAATGAAACACTTTGAGGAGCTTTCCAAAGTCACTGAGTCTGTCCACGTTTGGACGGGCGTCACTTTGATGCCCTTCCTGCTTCGCTTCGAGTCTACATGAGAGTGCAGTGTGGTGAGGGGCGTTTCAAAGGGAGTGGTGCTAATTTTCTGGATGATATGAGATGAAGGCTGTTCCTGTTAGACAGGAGAGCTGAAAGTCTGTCTTTAATCACAAGGGCTATAAGATCATTGGAGTGTGTGAGCTGAAACTGATGTGCCCCCATACACTACACAGCTATGACGTTTGCGGTTCGGGAACACTAACTTGTCCATGGCAATTAGTGCATTATGGTGGTATGTGACACTATCAACATCATCTGAAAAAGAAAGCTTATGTCATGTAGTATTCACTCTAGATGTTTCTAGTTTCTTCATTCTAGATGCATTACCCTTTAATTTAACCATGTAGCTTACTCACTCTAAGGATCCTAGTGTGTATGTCTGTGTGTTTGAGTGTGAGTGTAAGAACAAAAACCTAAATTTCTCAGAAATATAGCCATGGAATTTTGGTTTGGAAGTCTGTGTCGTGTAGTTGTCGGTGCTGCTGCTTTTGGGCAAACTGTAGGCTTATGTGTGTGTTTATGTGTGTGAGAAAGAGAGAGTGTCTGCATTCAGTAACTCATATTATGTTGACATGCACGGCATAGGCTATTCCTATTCTAACAAGAATATTACCAATCATGTTGACTGTGAATATTCAGTCATGTAGCCTCCTCATACCAATTTGTCATATTCCAAAATTGGCCATAGCCCAGCCTCTAAAACCCAACAGAATGTGACCCAGAATACTGGGTCATAAACACATAAATCAGGAAATGAAAAGGTTTTCAGGTCTGTGCATGTTCAGTTTTTAAGAAAATGCCATTGAGTGGTTATTCCCAAGCATTTGGAAGTGGTTTAGGGGCACAAATAGACTCTGGAAGGTCTCTAAGGTCTCCCCTTTTTTATCACTTTGCACATATGTGTGATGTGCAGAAATGATTCACGGATGTTTTCGCTGTCTGCAAATGTAAACTCTGTCTACCGTGCTTAAAACTTTTTTAGCAATCTTGGGGCTTCTGGGGCATTAGAAGATCACAAAATCTCATAGTGCAACTTGCCATTTATTCATCTTTTCATCACAAAGGGCTGCTTTTAAAATTCTGAATATTGATTGGCGAAACAGGGCTATTCCTGTATCAAACCCCCTTCTCAAGATCTGTCTTTAACCACATTATTGAACTGTGCATGTAAGTCTAGTTAATGTGGAGGCAGTCAAGCTTGTGGTAACAAAGTCTATCTGTATCCACAATAGCTGCACTGCTAGCTAAACAACCTACAGTTGTGGCTAAATAGCTCTGAAGCGGTTTCTCAATCCATACACCGATTCTGTGTAGCCTACTCAAGCCA
>JASCIP010000061.1:9605186-9617975 GCA_034783695.1 Sardinella gibbosa | reverse complement strand
GTGTGAGTGTCATTTTTCAAGAGGTCATAATTTCAATCGTTTTTGTCCTGCATATTTCATGGGTCAAAAGTGTCCTTTTTATCGAGGTCAGTTCAAAGGATACTTTACATTACTTTACTTTACTTTATAGGTTATTTTTATTTGTGTGCCAAAGAGGTTTATTAAACATAGAGGTATCAGCTTGTCCTATTGGCAAAGATAAGAAATAAAAAATCAAATTCATAGGCTACTATTACATCCCTCTGTGCAACCTTTGAAATATGTGGAACACGTAGTGTCGGCTTCTCAGCACCAAGATGTGTCAAAGCACTTTTATATTGGCTCCAGGAATGGCGTCTGAAAAGGCCTGTCATCCTGCCCAGATTGATTGTGATGACCTGATGTATCGCCACAATATTTATGAAGCAGACGCCATTATCTGTCATCTCCTCTCATGATGCATGTCCCTGAACTGAACTATGAGGTAGGCACACAGCTACCCAACTGGTTTGGTCCTAGCCTGCCGTTGTGTGTGTGCGTGTGTGTGTGCATGCGTTTAATACACAGGAACAGTGTAGTGTTATGCTGTTTCTGATCCTAAGGTGGGGAACCGTAGCGTTAGATGGTGGTATGCTAGCTGTGAAAAACACAAAACATTATTGAAACCTCAACATACTAACAACAGGCTTCGCTGTTCATTCTCTTGAGGTTTGGTTTTTTTTCCATGTTTTTTTTTTTTGTGTGTGTGTGTATGTATGTGTCATGCAAGCTCACTATGTTGTCACAGTTAGTCAGTTCATCTCTCCACCTTGGTGAGAAACTGTCTGAGTTTGCAACTGGTTTGGTTTCTTCTCTGTGGAGTTCTGTTTGCTCAGCTTGTTTCATTGAGCCTGGTGTCTCCTGTAGAGCGAGCGGTGGAGAGGGAATACTATTACTTAACGCTGTAATGTCTTACCTTTGCTCTTGTGGCTTTTGCATGATATCAAGAAATTAGTAGGACTGATGTTTCACTGCCCTTGATGGAACTAAGAAAAAAAATAAAACTTTGATATTTTATGGACTGTTATGAGTTGTATAGTGAGTGAAACTGTACCTTAACACACTGTAATCTGTGCTTGTTATAATAAATGCTCTATGACAAGCTTATAGCATACACCTATGGAAATATTTGTTAGATTTATATGGTGTTATATTGTGATAGCATGTAAATAAAAAATACCTCCTCTGCAATAAATATTTATATGAAACTCAAACTACTGGCATTATTTTTGGAATGGTGGTAGTCACATTTGCAGTAATAAACTCCTGAACACACATTGGAAATCATTTAAAAAAGATTGTTCCTTCTTTTATAGTTGCCCTAACCTTTGTTTTTGTTTTGTTTTTGTTTTTTGGTCATAGTGTTAGTTATATATGATTGTAAAATGGCAATATAGGCTACTTTGGAAAGATGTAGGCCTAGATAGCTCTTAGGAATTAGAACTTGAGGAAAACTCCATACCTAATTTTCAACTAAAATGTGTAAAAAGTGTGACCAAATAGACTGCTATGCTTTGAAATAATGTAGAGACTTACTACTGCTCAACACGGAATATCTAGTCTACGGTTAGGTAGGCCTTCTGTATGTTGTTCATGGACTGACCTTCAGTGCAATGAACATCCTGGAAATAATCCAGAGAATAATGAACAAAAAACTCTTGGCAGTATTGCTGTGTCATCATTTTTGCTTTTAACTACTGTCTGGAAAGTCCAGGTCTGGCACCACTGTAAGTGGACAGTGTCCAGTGTCTGGATGTTTCTTTTTCCTTTTTTTTTTTTCTTTTTGTCTTTGCCAGCAGCAGCATAACCTCAACCTTCCGGGTTTGCTTGTTTGCTTGCACTAATCGAGCACTAAGCAAAAGAAAGGCTGGCCTTTAAAAGCCCTATGTCTTAGCCACTTCAGGATTATCATACAGTATGTGTGTTTTGGCTGGACTCCTGAAAGGCTTTTAAAGATATGTGTGAGAGTGTGTGTGGGGAGGGGGAGGGGTTCACTATGATCTTTTATGACAAGGAATAATGGGAAGGTTATACCACCTGGTGTAAGAATAGAAGCTGATATCAGGTTCTGTCCAATAGTGCCATCAGAAAGAGAGTATCCATCATGCGGTGAGGCAAAGGCAGATGCACAGAGAGTGCATGGTGAGATCTAAAGAATACCCCATACACTTGTAGAGATTGTTATTTCTGCTGTCATTGACATGTTTCACGATTCTACTCACTGCTCTCGTTGTCACATTTGACAAGAGATTGTTTTTCTATACTGTACCTCCAAATAAGGGTTCAGTCATCCGAGCCACGATAAAATTTAAATTTTTAATTCTAGGGTTATATTCATTAATAAGTAATAATCGCACATCCAGGCAAGGAGCCATATTGCATGCTACATTACCCTAAGCAGATTGTTCTTAAAGTGCTTCTCACCACAACCTGTGATTGTAAGTCATGTGATAGAAAGGAAGTATTTTTCTATCCATGATGAAATATTATTCCAATGTTCAAGTATTTAGCTTCAAAGAATAGCTTTCCTCTTCATCACTTCATACAATTACCACTAGTACACACCAGTATTAAAAACGGCAGTTTGATACCATATTCTGACATTAGGTTAGCTCACTGTTCAAATTCTGTTGATTACTCAAAGACATACATTTGCAGAGTCTTCGTAACCAGTTTGAATAGAATTATGATTAGCAGTAATTCAAAAGGTAAAAGCTAATAGAAAGCATAAACAAATCATTTTAGCATCGATTTCTGTTAGAGGGGGAGTGAGCTGTGTCTCTAATGAAGAACCAATCGATGTGGAATTGCTCATCCTCTCTACGGACGACTCAAATTCAGAATTATATATTTAAGAAGCCAAAACATAAACCCACCCGAGCCCTCTCCAGTTAAAAACTACAATGTCTACTGTATATGACATCAGGAGGTTTTAGATAAGTCAATGGTAATAAGTCATTTTTATTTGTACACCTTCAGATGCTTGTTACCTAAACCACCACTGCCTAGTCTACTCAGTCCTGCAACACCAGTGACAAATTGCCAGCCTCTGTACTATGGATGGCCCATGAGAAGTGAACCGCCTCAATTAGGTTCTTGGCTTTGTTTAGTGACTGTAATTTAGTTGCACGCCATGCACAGATCTGTGAACAGTACGCCTGCTTGTCGCAAATGGGTCTGATACAATCATTTAACAACTCATTTATTCCTTTGCCCTGGGGGGCCTTTCTGTTTCTGGGGCTCACTCATAGTCTGTCAGTTCGAGCTGTGCTTGGCTGCTCAACAATATGAAACCAGGGAAAAAAATATTGTTGTAGAATTGTGTTTTTCAAATGGGAGATTTTTGCAGCATTATAGCTTTTATGATCAGCCCCTCTCTTTCCTCTGTGTGTGTGTGTGTGTGTGTGTGTGTGTTTGTGTGTGAAGTGAAGTGAAGAAGCTTGGCTATCTTGTTCTTTACTCTGCGCCATATAGTAATGCTTTGGATAAGCTGTCCTTCCTGATTAGCCATGATCGCCCAGCACAAAACAAGTTAACCCTCTAGCAGATCGCTGTGTCCCCCCCTTGAGGTATTCGGGTCAGCAAAAACACAATGAAGGAAGACACTGCTTCCATGGAAACAAGCATCTGTTTATTTTTGCTGAATAGCATGGCATCCAATTGAAGACTAGCGAGAAAAGAAACTGCCAAGAAAGGTGGCCCTCTAAAATGGTTCAAGTAAAATGAAAGGAGAGGTACTTTGACTTTTTTGAGCACAGATCTGAGCCAATAGGACATATACGAAACAAATCATTTCATTCATTCCCCTTCCAATTCTGTGCAGATTTGCCTACAGCTATATGATGTTCTAAGTGTGGGAGTGGGCCTAGGCAGTAGAGGACTAGATGTTTAAAAGCTCAGCTCATACAATGATAAACAATGCACTTCAACACTACAGTAAAGGGTTAGAGGGGGGAAACCTTATTACGCCACATCTTAAAGGTGGCCCTTTTAATTCTGTTTAAATTAGGAGAATCATATGCTTGATTTACAAATGATATTAGGACATATCTGGTGTGTATAGGCTAATCCACCATGTGATACTGATGTTCATAGACAGACAGTGAGCCTACAAACAAGGTTTACCTCAGTGCGTGGTTGAACTGAAGCTTGGAAGCGGTAACTAAGCAGTGAATGTCGCCATGAGGTGGGAAATCCCTTATATCTTTCATTGTGTAATGTGTCCTAATCCGGAGTTGGACACCCACTCTGTTCTTGTGCCCGCTGGCTGCATCATTAGAGCCCTTACTGCAGCGTAGGGGGGAGCTTCGTGACTCACCACCGCCTCCACCTACCTACTCGCACTCTCTCGTACACCACAACCCCCGCCACAGGTTGCTCTGCGTGAGGTGGGTCAACAACGACGGCGGACTTACTCGGCTCAACGTGGCCTAGCCTACTTTAGTGGAAATTAATCACAACTTGCTTTCCACAAACAAAGCAAAAAACCAAATGTTTTTCCAGAACAGAACCCGAGCTCTGGTGCAGGGGGGAAACTATTCGGACTCGGTCGATTTGCAGGATTAAATCCTCTTTTTCCACAGACAACTAATTTCTTCGCCTTATTTCAGGCACTGTCTTCCATTGACCCGCTGGTCTCATGAGTGATGAAAACTCCTTCCAATTATAGGTGGCCCTTGGCGTATTCATGGTCGGCCTATCAGGAAATGACATTGCCGTAGTAGACCGATAGGCCGTAAAAAAGGTCCCCTTTTCTCATTCTATTAGCCTTACATAATATCCAGCAAAAAAAAAAACTATGGGATTAATTGTCCTTAGAGTTGCAACATATGAACCATTATGACTGAAATGTGAAACAATAGTAGAACTGTCATTCTATGAACAACTGCAGCTTCAGCACCAAAATTGTTTCCATGAGATATGCTGTTATTTGTGTTGCTACGCCCTCTAATGGATCTATTCGGGAGTGGCTCACCACTTACCCAAACCCCCTTTCGTATGAGATAATGCGTCGGGAATATATTTGTTAAATTCGTTAGCTTGTCCACTGCATAAGGGCACAAGGCTTAAGACTACGAGCGGAGAGTTTGTATGGAGCAATAACTTTGTTTACAAGGTCAATAACTTAAGTATCTTTGCTACGAGTAGGCCTACGTAATAGGCCACGTATGCGCATTACGCGGCGGGCGCTCGGCGACGATGACGACATAATTGACATAAAGGTCACAAAAAAACACTTGGGATGAATTTCGACTTGCCTCGCCGTTTCTGCCCGGCTGGTTGACATCGTTGGTCTCCCTCCTCCCCGAGGTGAGCTAATTGGGCATGACACTTTCCCCCTGACAAAAGAAAAGAAAAGAAAATTATCGGAAAAGGGTGAAAAAGTATCCCTACACAGGAGTCTGTGACTCGGTTAATTGAACTTTATGGTTTCTTCCCTCAGAAGAACATCTATAAACACTTCGGGAGCCACAATGGAGTCCTGGGGAAATGGATCATTACCTCCCACTGAACTGCAGTGCCTACCTGAAAAGAATGTGGTGTGTATCTGTGTGTTGTAGCTTATGGAGTGTGGGTAGGGACAATCAAATCAAAACGCTTTGGTTTCACATCACTTGTAGTATACAAACTGTGGATGAATTTGACCTTTTTCAAAATGATGTTAGTGCAGCATGACAAATTCCCTGAAACTGAATTAAGCCTCAGCAGAGTTTGAAATGAATGGTAATGTAAGTCATTATCATTCAGGGCAGGCGGAGTGTGGAGGTCACTAAGGTCGTGGAGGAATTCTGTGGGCCCCTTAATGAGAATGGGGAATGGACGAAGGAAGTACACATCATCACCAGCCGCAGTCCTGGATGTGCCAAAGACACTGACTGGGTCCTGTAAGTGCAGTATAGTTGGGTATTGTTTGGGTTGAAGCTCAAAATATTGTTTCTGTTAACTTTCTTGCCAGTTATCTTTCACTCCGATTTCAATAATGTCAGCATTTTTGCAGTGTATCTCCAGACAACGAAGATGGCTTGGATGATTCGATTGAGCAACTTACAAAGGGTGAACGATCTACAGCCTTTAAATTTCAAATCATGACTCATACAACACTTATCATGATGAATTTGTGTTCAAACTATTTCACTTGGCCTCTTGTTGCAGAAATAAAATACCCTGATATTAGTGAGCAGAACGCTATCAAGGAAACAGAGGTATTTTGTCAAAAATGATGATCCTTTGATGATTTAAAAGAAAAAAAATTCTGTTCTGTAAAATTAACCAATAGTCTGGTGTAATTCCAAGATGCTTGAGCCAAGCAAGGAAACCAACCAATCAAGACAGAGTGCAGGTAGGGGTTTTACGTCAGCTTTCTACTTTGAATAAGAACTCCATTGAATTAAACTCCATTGTGGTACTGTCCCCATTATCATTCGTAGGCCTATCGTACAAACACCATTTATCTTCACAAAGCCAGTGCTGTGATGTTGAACGTGACATCATTCAACACTACTTAGTAACCAGATAATCTGTCTGCATAGTCTGCAGCGTAAGTCATGACAAGTCTCTCCTCTGTCTGTAGGATCAAGGGTGACGACATTGCAGACTGCCACGCTGGGAGACAAAGCCAGTCGAGGGGTGAGTCACCTAAACACCGTCCAGATGCTGAAATGACAAGCGTGGAGCATTCAGCGCTTGCTGTGCATGATACACCTGCTTGCGTCCATGGACGCCATGATTCATCAAGCACTCTTGAGTCTCCATTGATTCTCTCCAAGAATGCACTTATATGTCCCTGAAGAGAATTGAAGTTATAATGTCCCTTTATTGCAGTAAGGTCTGACTCCAAGCACTGCACCTGAATGTATTTGTGCAGAGAGAGAGTGTGTGACTAACTGGCCGACACACCTCCCCATTCCCACATATACTGGAGTTCACTGAACACCTACAAGCTGCTATTCCAGCCACAACTCACAATGCCTCTGACACAGACATCCCAAGACATTACTGTAGGTTTAGAGGACCTTTCTGGATAATCACAGACTGGGGTTTCAGGCCTTGCCGTATACATTTTCCAACCATATGCAGCATGGCATAGATCAGCTTGGGCCACCACAGCACAGCACAGGCAGAACTAATGTGGGTGGAGAAACAACTTGCTCTTTCTGTGTTTGCAGTCTCTCTCCAAAAAGAAAGCAGATGGCTACGAGGCAACATTTCTCCGCAATAAGAGTGAGCTCATAATTTCATCCTGTATTCCAAAATCCTTCCTCTGATCAATAATATCTAAAGATTAACATCACATCTGTGAGATCACTTAAGTATATCTTACTTATTCTTTTCATGTGAGCTGGAAAGGTCTGTTCTTAGATCATGTGTTGTAACCTTGTCCAACTTGTCGTTTATTAGTCAGAGGAGCTGGAAAGATGTCAGGCTCGTCTGCGATGAGCTCACCTACAGAGAGCCTGGAGGACTTACTGTACCGCAAAACCAAGCGAGCTTTTGATTACTCTGTGGTGGACATGAAAGGGCTGAGGTCAGGTGGGTCAGTCAAAGTGCTTTTCATATGATACCCCTCACAGCAAATACCTTTTTCCTGAGCTTTAACATCCCCTAGAGGACTTAAAGCTGAAAGTGACATCTTACAGGAAAACGTTAGAGGCTGCTTTTTGACAATGACCATGTATGTTTGATATGTTTGATCGTAGGGCCGTATGGCACAGTTCCATCTGAATATGTGAGCATGCCCCCTATGATCCAAACCAGTGCAGGGCCCCCCTCTGTCACATACACAAAGGTGAGAAGAATAAGAATACATGTGGATTAATTAGTAACCCAAACACCCATTAGTTAGGAATGGCATTCATTGTTTCTCATCTGGTTTTGCAGAGAGCTGAACATACTGTGACCCAGTCAAGAGTAGTCATGAGGAAGGAAGGTCTGTTCATACTAGATGTGACTCACCACACTAGTGCCCCTTTTTTTACTGACCGGTGCTGGCTAGGCTCGGCTCAGCACAACTCTACTTGCTAGTTTTCACCTTTGTGAAGGTTCCAAACGAGCTGAACTGATAGCACAGATAGTTTAGAACTGTAGCAACCAGTGTCAATAAATTGTACTTTTAGGCAGTGGAAAACTGACTAGATGTATTTACAGATAACCAAGTCAAGTTATACAATATTCAATACAATTCAATACAATAAATACAAATTCTGTAACACTTGTGTCACAGACAATAAAGTATTATTATCTTATCTTATCTTATATTTGTATAATATTCTTTTATCCTAGACAAGGCACACTCACTGCAGGTGAAAGGAAACAAAGCATGGGTCGGGCCTGAAAGGAGTACCAGTAATTCAAGAGTTTCCACACAGGTTTGAAAAGCATTAACATATCACCAGTCCACAGTAGTTATTCATTGACATTGGCGCAGCCACATTTCCTGCTTGAGTTTCCTTGGAAAGTAAAACTCATTAAAACTTCACTACTTGAGAGAGAACTGTGCATTTGGACAATATTAAAGGTCATTAAAGGTCAATTTATTCTATGGTGTAAGCTGCAGTGGGTACATATAACAATGTTCCCTTCCTTCATTACAGAAAACCAACACTTCTTCTGGTTCACTGCCAATCAGAAAGAGTTCAGATATAATAAGAAAGGTAAAAATCAATTTGGAATAGTAACACAATTTTTGGTTCATTTCTTCAGTTAAGTTTAACTGAGTAAGTAAACCACGGTTTGCCATGGCATTTTTTCTAGGAGGATCTAACGTCACAGTTTTGCATCACTTCTCCTTTTTCACCAGTAGGGGGGGCTCTGATCATGTATTCCATGTGTAACTGGGCACAGTTGACTCCTCTCTCTCTGCTGGCTGCAGGAAAAGAAGAGCTCTTACTACACTGAGCTGAACCAACAGGTGCAGGAGAGACGGCAGATGATGGAGAGGGAGAGAAGCAGGAACGCTGATGCTGAGCGAAGAGTGAGTTAGACAAGCCCACCTACACCACAGATTATTATTGATTATCATTATTATTGTTTTTGTTTGTTTGTTTGTTTTTTTAATTCCAGAAAAAAAGGAATTAATGTAACAAAATCCTGAAAGTCAAATACCTAGAGCGAGGTAGTTACTGTGTAATTTCAGCAGTGATCACATCAGGCAGCTGTTTGATAAATAGCCTTCTTTAGAATAAACCAAATCAAAGGCAATTCAGTCATTTGAATCTATCTATCTATAAACTTGTGTTTGTGTTCAGCACAATGAGACCATGCAGTTTGGGCTGTGGGGGAAGCCGGGCAGTGGAGCCCCCAACCCCAGCACTGTGAGGAGGACCAAGTTCAGCTCCACTGGGCTCATGTGTCAGGAGCAGGTAGCTGAGAACAGGAGGCCTTGTCTCCCCATTTAGCCTACTGGAACTGTGTTTTATCTCCCCTCAATCCAACTCTAATCATCCTCTTCTCTCCTTCACTTCTATCCATCCTTTCCTCTTCTCTTCATTACGTTGCTCTCCACTGTTCTTTACCTACTCCCCCTCTTTCCCCCCCTTGGCTATTATCGATCTCTCACCCCATCTCCCTGTCTTAATCTAAAGTTACAGTACAGCTCTTTCATCTATTTCCTTGCTTGGTGTAAATAGTATATTTCCAGTCAGATTGAATCTTAAAAACAGGTAGCCATAATCAAGGGTCTGTAGACATTTACAATAGACCAGTTACATTTTGTGAAAGTGTGTGAAAATGAAAAGTCATAGATTGCCAAATAGATTCTTATCATTCACTGCATTGTACACTACAGATATCCTATCCTACCTTAAAAGTGTTTCTGTAGCCTACTTGGCTCACTGTTGTCTTCTGCTCCTCCACAGATCCCCTACAAAGGCTTTGCTGGTGTTCCATTACATCTGCGATTCTAACATCTGTCATTTTGTGGCGCACTCTCAAATAAAGGCCCCATAAAATAATAAACAGCAAGACCCAAGTTGATTTGATGAGGTGCCGTCAGTGATGTTAAGTGTTTTTTAAACACACAATCTCTTAATCATTTGAGTCAATCTCTCCCCATAATCTGCTAGATCTCTAGATTCATAAAAATGGACTGTGTCGACTATTCAAACAGCATTATTTTTAGGGTTTATCTTGATGAGTTTACAGATTGTATTTAATCAAGCAGTGACTGCACAGTGGTTGTGTGCATGAGTAAAGACTGACTAATCAAAGGTACTCAAGGACAAATGCTATTGGGATGTAACCACATCAGTGGGGCACATGTGGGAGTATGTGAAGTGCCATGTCCTCTCTAACAGGAATACAGAGGTTGGTGCATTTATCTCTTTTTCTCCCCTGCCTTGACGGCTTGTCATCTTTGGTGAGTCACCGTAAAGCATCCTTCTGTAAGGTCAGTCTCCCACTGGCAGACAAGGCTGGATGAACTCTGTTTTCCCCTCAAAGAAATGGTGTGGGTGGAGGTAAAAATACAAAAATGTCAAAGCCACTGAATGTCCTGATTTATGTGCATAGGCCTATAGTGTTTGCCACAGCCTTGGCATTTTGTTTTTCGCAACAGAATGAAAACACACAGAACTAATAGGCCTATGAGAGGACTACAAAATGTAAAGTTGCAGCTGCAATTCAATCTGAAATTAAAGGGTTTTTGTTTCAAAATTATGAAAATTTCCTATGTTTTGTAGCCTATAAAAACAGCCTACATCAGCCTACCCAGAATAACATGCATCTCTTAGCAAATTAATTTAGGAACAATATAACTCAAAGAATTGTGGCATTTTGGGGGCCTCAGAGCATTCTGCCATTTTATCTGCCTGCTTAATAACACACTGAAGGAATAATAATATTTACATGTCCATCTTGCTATGAAGATATTAAACAATTCTTGACTTGAACTTTGTACTTTGGTCAGTGTATGGTTAACTTCACTGTTTTTTGTCATGACACAAATCCACGTAATGTTGTGACGTCACCTCCTTACTGCGACGCACAGGAGAATCCCCCGGCTGCGGACTTTCGGCCTCAGTATGGGGCGGGGCTTTATGTTGAGCACAGCCCTCGTCTGAAACCCAGTGCCTGTTGAGCGCTTGCTTAAAATCTTATTGTGACTGATAACGCACAGGACAAGTCGTTTGAACCCTCTACATTTAGTGAGAGAACTTGGCCAGTAGGATCGTGTAGCTTAAGTTGTAAGACCACCGCTGAAACATAACTGAGTTTAACGATTCCTGTTTATTCACTGAAAGTGGTGTTATAAAATGTTACAACCAGGAGGCAGGTTAGTGTTTAAACTAGAAGGCTGCGTATAGTTATCGCAATACAATGTATAATCCGTGCGTAAAAATACAATCAAAAGTACGTGTACTCATCTCGTCAAGTAAACACGATTTTCCATATGCATAGCATATAACACAATCGTGAACCCATGCACAACGCTAGGGGTTAAATTAAAAGCATGTTATTAATGATACGCAAAATTATTCACTAAGTATGAGAATGCATTTTTAGTCATAGATCTCCGTGAAAACTGAACGAAATGTGTGGGAAAATGTCACATGTGTTTGGGAATGTGACGATGATCAACGCTTTCAACAAGGTACAGTAAACCCTGCGTAAAATGTTGGTCTACTTGTGTTCCGCGCTCCCGGATGCATAGGGTAGCCTGACCCAAGGCTCATCCACAGCCACAGCAACATCTTATGTTATGGGAGAGGGCTGTGCTCAATATTGAGCCCCGCCCCATATTGAGGCTGCAAGTCCGCTTGACGCACAGGGCCTGGTTGCAGAGCGTGAAGCTTCATAGACTGAAAGGCTAGTCAACGGGACAGTGAAGCTCTTCGCTCCTACGGACAAACCTAACAACTTAAAATGGGAAACTGCCAAGTGGGTATTTCTATGTTACTTTTATGTTCTTCGCTTGATTTGACTAACACTGCAGAGGAAACTCACGCTCAGAACATGTCACACTCAAGGATGATGCAGATTTTACTAAGAAACTATGTAACAGCCCAATTAACGTGCCTCGTCATCAAAAAAACGCGTAGGCTAACACTTTTCCCCCACTAAATCTTATCACAGTTTATCCTAAAACAAATATGGGACTTTTCTTTTTGCTTGCTCCCTGACGCGAATAGCACATTGACCGTGGCATCAGTTTTCACTGTTTTGAAAGAAGCATTCTTTTCGCTGACTTTTTATTTGTAATAACGCTATGCCAAATGTTCGAATGATTATTATAGACAAGACTGCGTGTCATTTGAATAAAGTGTAGTTTCTCTTAACAGTTGTCCGGGTAGAAAGTGTCGCATGCGACTAGGCAATGGGAAAAGAGGGAGGAGGAAGCGACCGCTCCTCTGCGGAATTCGTCACGATCCCGTTAGCTGAGAGTAAACAATGAATGAGTCTGCATCCGAGGCGTTTCGGCAGAGTGAGTGAAAGGGTGGGATGGCTGTGCTGTTAAGGGGTTTTTGAGGGGCCGGGGCTGCACCCTGTTTGGATAACCTAACAGCAGCTGTGCAGACAGCTATGCGAATTCCAGAGTCAATCTAGTCATTATGGTCCAGAGGCTCCGCCTACCTTCCCCCATCTTGCTGTTTTCGAGCCTTCTATGCATAGCAGGCCAGTGAGTTTATAGTATACACATGCGATAGAGGTCTGTTAGGCCTACTACTGGTACACACTAGTTGGGATTCAAATATGGTGGCACCTGTTGTATTCGGTTGAGAACAGTGCCTATGCGGTGTTGTTCAGAAACTAACACATACAAAATTGTTTTGTGCC
>JASCIP010000061.1:9430725-9444274 GCA_034783695.1 Sardinella gibbosa | reverse complement strand
TAGAGGCTCATGGGACTGGAACCCCAGTAGGTGACCCAATAGAAGCAGGCAGCATCTCCAATGTCATTGGCAAAGCAAGGCCTCATGGGCCAGAGTTAATCATGGGCTCTGTGAAAGGTAATATAGGACACACTGAATCAGCCGCCGGAGTAGCCGGAGTCATCAAGGTCCTTCTAATGATGAGACACCAAACCATTGTCCCTTCATTGTTTTACTCAGAGAACTGTTCAAGCATTGATGCGAAAGCTTTAAATATAAGGATTCCTACCAAAGCCGAGAAATGGAAGCATAGCAACCCCAATGGTAGAGTGGCTGGTGTCAATAACTTTGGATTTGGGGGTACCAATGCCCATACTGTCATCAGGGAATACATGCAAACGCCTACTTCAATTCATGCCAGCGCTGCAAAAAGAAAATTGTTCATACTTTCTGCAATGACAGAGAAGTCCCTCAAAAGGTGTATGTCGGACACCCATCAAAAGCTCAGCACAGGTGAACCAGTAGATCTCCAAACTATAGCTTACACGTCAGCATGCAGGAGAAGCCACTTAAGACATAAATACAGGAAAGCATTTCTGTCATCTTCAGTGGCAGAATTACAAAACCAACTTACGATGGCTGTCAATAAAAATATCACACCATCCAAGCCTGACACAAAGTTGGTATTTGTGTTCTGTGGCAATGGAGTCACTTACAGAGGCATGTGCAAACAGCTGCTTGAAGAAGAGCCTGTTTTCAGAGAGAAAGTAAGGGAAGTGGAAAACCTTTTCCATAATCATAGGAGCACATGCATTTCCCAGAAAATAGTGAATGATTATGACAATGATGACTATTCCAAACCTGAGGTCGTTCAGCCATTGCTGTTCGCCATTCAGGTTGCACTTGCAAACCTCCTGAAATACTGGGGACTTCGGCCAGATGCTGTTCTCGGGCATTCTGTTGGAGAGGTTGCTGCCGCACACTGCTCTGGCTTATTATCTCTTGCAGATGCAGTCAGGGTGATATACTACCGCAGTGCTTTGCAGGGAAGCGTCACTGGAGGGAAAATGCTTGTGGTTGGAAATGTACCTGTGGCAGACATTTTGAAAGTCTTATCCTTGTACACAGGGAAGGTTTGTCTGGCAGCCTTAAACAGTCCTGTGTCCTGTGTATTATCAGGTCATAAAGATGCCATAGACCATCTGCACCAAAAGCTAAAAGCATCAGTTATAACCAAAAACCTTTTTCTCCATGATTTGGATGTTCCGGCTGCTTATCACAGTCATATGATGGATCCTATTTTAAGTCGGATCAAAGAAAAAATAGGACTTCTACAGGCAAATGCAATGGAGTGTGAACTTTACTCAACAGTAACAGGGAAGTCCATGTCAGCTGGGGACTTCATCACAGGTGAATACTGGGCACAGAATATCCGTGAACCAGTTGCATTTCACCAGGCTATAAAATCAGTAGTCAAAGACAGAGCGAATGTGGTCTTCATAGAGATAAGTCCGAGGAGGGCTTTACAGAGAAACATTATGGAGGTGCTGGGCAATGATATCACTGTTTTATCTCCAGTGCAGCCAGACAGAGAGCATGAGACACTCATTAGTACTCTAACTAGGCTTTTTGACCTGGGGTTTCAAATTGATTGGGACAATGTATACAAAGGTTTTGAGAGCAAACCAGTGTCCTTCCCCAGGTACCAGTTTGGCTGCCATAAAAAAGAGGTTTGCTTTGAGACTGTGAGGCAAGGACATGACATTTTACCTCATTCTGTGCATCCCTTACTGTCACAAATGAGAAATAACCGCAAACAGTATAAGTGTAGCCTGTCATCTGATGCTGCATCCTATTTTTGGGAACACAAAAACAATGGAATGGCGATTGCCCCTGGTTCTCTCTTTGTGGAGCTTGCTTTTGAATCTGCCATGCAGTTCATCAGACCAAAGAGGCCTCTGTGCTCACTACAGCTGAGTGTCACTTTCCACAGCTTGTTTATGCTCAACAAGGAACCGAATCAATTGACGGTGATTCTTGAGCCATCTGATGGCAATATCACGTTTAGAATAGGGTCTTCATCCTCAATTCATGCATCTGGCTCCATTGCCTGTGGACCAGGCCCAGCTGTCATAGATGAGAAGGTCATCAACTATGACACGGTCTCAAAAAGGTGCCCAATGATTATGACCAAAGAGGAGGTTTACTCCCACCTCTCAGCTGCTGGATTTGAATACGGGCCAACCTTCAGACAACTGGGTGAGGTTCGCTATGGAGGAGAGCTCGGGGAGGCCCTGACGAGCATCACAGTTACAGATGAATTGCTGAGCCAACTGCATGAGTACAGGTTGCACCCGGTAGTGTTGGACTGGATCCTACAGATGACATGTGTGGTGGCTCACAACAGGCCTTATGTAAGACCTTGCTTCCCCTCAGCTATCCAAAGTGTGGTGATCTCCAGACCATTACAAAAGGCCATGACCATGTATGTGAGGGTGACTCAAGAGACAAACCAATTCTATGAGTTATGTGGCTGCTTTACAGATCCTTTTGGTCATGTGCTGGCCGAACTGAAACATCTGAGGATTACATTTGTGCAAGGAAGCTCACAGGTTGTTGAATTCCTTCATAATGAGTTTCAAGTCCTAACAGATGACATGAGCCTTGTCCACAGACCTAAAGCTTTAGTTTTTGAAGACACGCTGGGAGTGGCTAAAGCGCTGAGACCTTACTTACACCCACAATCTACTTTTGTTTCCCTTTCAAAATCAGCTTCATTGGTGCCTGCTTTGCTCACTCAGTGCCTTGAGACCAAAGCTGGTGTGGAATTTACAGAGGTGCTGTTCATGTGGGGAATTCAAAATCTGAGCCAAATGAAAATTGAGACTATTTTGGACAGTCTAGTT
The DNA here is from genome assembly GCA_034783695.1 of Sardinella gibbosa. Lineage (NCBI taxonomy): Eukaryota > Metazoa > Chordata > Actinopteri > Clupeiformes > Clupeidae > Sardinella > Sardinella gibbosa. Next base: position 9,441,389 of record JASCIP010000061.1, on the reverse strand, counting down.
GAATGCTGTGAACTCTATCAACAAATTCTGCTCACTTTGAGGAAGTGCAGTCACTCATATATGATACGTGTGATCACCTACAGATCTTCTGGTCATATCGTTGATCATGTAAGCCCTGGCTTTGTTTTGTCAGGTATGACAAGAGCACTAGCAGCAGAGATGTCTGACTTCACTTTTCAGTTAATTGACCTTGCATCTGTTTCTAGTGAAGACACACAAGAGTTAGCCCGCAACATTAGCTGCCCCCTGAGCAACTATTACCCTGAGATCTTGATAGGCAAAGGCCGTACTCATTTAGCAACTGTAACAAGAAGCCTGCATCAAGACTCTTGCAATATAGACAAATGTCTCCAGTCTTTGACATCTCAAAGGTTTACTCTACAGACTGCAGATCCTTACAGGATGGCCAAACTGTCAGCTGTTTCAGATAGTTTTGATGAAAACCTCATTCCAGAAAAAAATGTGGAAGTTACACTTCATAAAATCTGTGTCCATTCATCTGACTACTTTCCAGTAAGTGTATCTGACTTTCAATTTGGCCACACAGTATACTGGTCCAAACACTGTACTCAGAACCACCATCTCCTGGCTCTGGACTTCAGTGCCACTGTCACAGCTGTGGGGAAAGGTGTGAGCAAATTGAAGGTGGGAGATCACATTGCATCCTGCTATCCTGTTGTAGCCTCCTCCAAGATTATAATTCCTGAGGAAGTATGTTACAATACAGCAAAGCTCCCCTTCTTAAGAGCTGCCCCATGTGTCTCATACTTTGTACTTGCGAGGCAAATCTTTGACCACATATTACCCAAAGACATGGAGAAACCAACCATGACTGTTCTTTCTTGTTCTCCCAAATCTTTGGCAAAGTTACTGGCTGAGGTAGGAAAGGCTAAAAGATGGAGCGTGACTATTAAGACTGAGATGAATGACCTAGAGGCTAACTGTGATGTCATTCTGCTGTTGCCTCCTTTTGATCATTCTATGTTGGCGAGTGCAAGCAGGATGTCTTCTGTGAAGCACATAATATTTGTCTGTTATGAAAAATTGACTTCCAGCTCATACCACATTCAACAGGAGAATCCAAATGTCTGCGTCCATGTCCTGGAAACATCTACTGTTTTCCAGAAGGCCATTCTTCAAAGACAGAGTAAATATCTGAATCAGTGGCTATATGGGTTGAGTTACGGTAAGATCTCTACAATCATAGAAGAGAATATCACTCAGAAAGAAATCTCTTCTGAGATGACAACATCCAACACACAATCTCAGTCATATTTTAACGTGGAGAACATCTCTGTGATTGTGTGCACCAAAAATGATTCTCTTCACAGAGAAAGTAATGTCCCCTTGCTCCCACAAAGCAATGGACTCTTCCGGAAGAAGAGTGTCTACATTGTGTCGGGGGGGTTGTCTGGGTTGGGACTGGAGACCATGAAGTTTATTGCTCATAGAGGTGGAGAATGCATTGTTTCGCTCTCCAGAAGTTCTCCAGATGAGGTTCAGCACAAAATCACTGCACTCCAAAGGCAGTATGGAGTGTCTGTGGTGACTCTGAAGTGCGATGTTTCGTCAGTCACAGATGTACTGAGTGCTCTCACAGCCATCGGTCAGAGGTTTCCCTCTTGCCCCGTCCGAGGTGTTTTCCACAGTGCAGCGGTGCTGCATGACGGTCTGATCGAGACCCTTGATAGCTCACACTTCAGAAAGGTGCTGAAACCCAAAGTGAGTGGCGCTTTAAATCTGCACTATGCAACATTACACAGCAAACTAGACTACTTTGTTTGCTACTCCTCCATCACCTCTTTCTTAGGGAACGCCTCTCAAGCCAACTATGCAGCTGCTAATTCATTTCTGGACACCTTTTGTCATTATCGACGCAACCTTGGGCTTGCTGGGCAGTCCATCAACTGGGGACCTCTTAATCTGGGCCTGCTGTTGAACAAAGTCAGTTTTCACAGGTTCTTAGAGGCAAAGGGGTTGACAGTCATGGATATCTCTGATGTATACGAGTCCTTGGAGAGATGCTTGTTGACAAACAACGTACAGCAGGTTGTTTGCAAGTTTAACTTCAGGAACCTACAAAACCATGTCCTTTCTCAGAACACATCTCTCAGGATACGACTATCACCACTAGTCGAACAAGAGCTCAAGGGGGAGGGGACAGAGCAAAAGGCTCAGCCTGTGAACTCTGAGGGGGATTATGTGAAAGGTTTGCTCTGTGAACTTAGTAATGCTGACATTGGTGAGCTGAAAGAGAGCAGCACTCTTACATCCTTAGGAATTGATTCAATGTCTGCCATGACCATGCAGAACCGCATCTTTCAAGACTGCGGAGTTAATGTACCATTGGTAAAGATATTGGACCCCAAAAGCACAGTGTCCAGTCTCATTCTAACCCTAAAGCAGAGTCGAGATGTGGGCATTGAAATGCAGGCTGTTTAGGGTCCATTTGTCTGTATGCATTTCCTCTCGCCATAATGTACATTGTATTCCATGATGTTGGCTATGTTAAATATTTCTTTGGAAAGTTTCTTTTCTGTAAGTAAAAGTTTGATTAAGGCTGACTTTTTGTGACCTCTCTGCAATGATGGTCTGAATATTAGAAAATAGGGGGCTTTATTGTTGAGGATTACGTATTACAAAACTATAAATGTTCTAGTTATATTAAATGGTTTGAAAGACTGACGTTTTTTTATACGATTCTGAAAAAAACTGTACTTTTGTAAATAAATTACCCCAAATCAGAAGTAATACATTGTTTTCTATGTTGGAAATTTGAAACAGCTATATTGTATAATTGCTTTTAAGTAAAAGGCACTCTTGCTTCCTGTAATATTTGGATGCACAGCATTGTTTTTATGAGTAGCACTAACCCTCTTATGTGTATCAAATGGACTGTTGCTCAACCATTACCAAAGGTGACCGGATTACGTAACAAAACCTGGGCTGTGCTTTTTTTTGCCAGGGCTGTGAATCAAAGTGAAATACTAAATATATCCACTATGTTTAACTAAATTCCATTTGGGACAGTGGTTCTTGGGTATGAAGTATGGATGGCAATCACAAAGGGTAGACTTTTTGTGGATGTTGGATTGAGAAAGTATCATGCAATAAGCTACATCTAACCTTAAGATCCCGCCAGGCACCAAAATCCTCTTGAGAACCCTAGGCAACTATGCAAAGCACGTACAACTACAGACCTGAGGACCAAGAGTTACTTTTTACCAATCTAAAATTACAAAATGTGACAAAAAGAATAAAGTTTTTAAAGTCATATTAATAAACTCTAAGATGCATATTATTCAAAGGACATGTCAGTTAAAAAATACTTTAACCTACATTTTCCAATGAACAATATGAATTTTAATCAGAAACACAGGAAATAATTTATGACATGGTTGAAACACTGATAGACAAACAACATGGAGACAAATGAATGGTATGTTCAGTAAAGGACATGCATAACTCCCTCTGCTGGTGTATACCCTGACATTAAGTCACATTAATCTGCTGCATAATCTGGTGCAAAGTAGTAGATGAAATGAGCTTTGTTCAAAGATCTCCACTCACGCTGTAGACTGAGTGAAAGCAAAGGGGAAAAGGAGAAAATGTCAGAGCCTTAATACCAAGGAGACTTGGTGGTTTCCTACTGCATATCCATTTAGTTTTCATAACTTTAAATAGTCTGGCTTTTCCAAGTAAATGTCAGTTCTCAGCATATCAACAGATTTTTTTTTTACAAAATGAAAAACCTCAGTAATATAAACAACAATAATAGTCTTTTGGAAATATCATTAATGGTTAAGTTAAACATCTAAATGAAAAAGAGACTTGAAAAATAACATTACAGTTTTTACACACATGTACAATTTCACAGTTGACCCCTCTTTCAAAAGATCACATGCAGTCAGAAAAAAAACATTAAGACTCTTCTTTTTCTTCAAAAACAAATGAGAAATGGGGAAAATGGCATTGATGCCAGACTTCTTGAATGCTCTGGCCAGCCCTTTTGTCCCAACCAAGCATTCACAAAGGACCTGGCAGGAACACTCAAAAGCCTAGCTAAGGGGAAGCCAGTTTTGTAATATACAGAATGCCTCATGAATCTACAATGGTTATTCACAGACCAACCAGAACCTCTAAAACACATAAATTGCTGCCACCACAAACAACTTTTTTACACTATACTGAGTTCAGGTTTATGTACCATAAGTAATGTACGCAGTTGTTATATAATATTTTCAAAACAAACCACTGTGTACCCTGAACAAATGTGTTACGTATTGTCACACTCATACTTTCACACCATTAAGTACCTGCGTAAACATTTGCACACAACAAAGGACGAGGGGACGTAGGGGATGAGGGGTATTCATTCATGGCTAACTACATCAGAGCAGTTGGGAGACACTGGGACATTGCCATCAGACAGGTTATTTCCCATGAGGCAATTCTGATCCTCGTGAGACGCCTGCTTTTGCTGGCTGCTCTCTGTGACTAAAGCATTGTTGCTTGGTGTGTGCATGTGGACCTCGTAGGTCTGACTGTCCACCGTGAACATTGGGATGGTGCTAGCCAGGCACACCTGATCATTTGAAGTGTGCTGGTTGTTCATTGTTACACTCCAGATAGCAGGGCATGCCTGCGATTGACTCACCTGATTGTTGCTGTCCGGCATGAATGTGTGATTGACGTAAATTTGCTTGTCTTTGTCCTCGTCCTCTTTGCCGTTTTTCTGCTTGGCCTTTGGTTGGCAGTTCCCCATGGCTTGGCCCTCCTGTTCATTCTGCTTGCGGACTTTGGCAGGCGTTCCACTGCACATGTCAAAAAAGGTGAGGAACACCGGAATGAACATGATGCCGTGAAAGAGGCCGAAGAAGATCACTAGGAACATGATCTTGAAGAAAGTTCTGAAAATGTAGTTCTTGGAGGCTGAGAGCACCACGACGCCTAGAATAGTGGACACCGCACCTTGCAGAATCGGATAACCTAGATGGTAGAGGGCATCAACAGCCTTTTCGTTTGCGCTGGGTTTCTTGCTTGACACAAAGGCATATGAGATGTGAGCAGAGAAATCCACGGAGAAGCCGATGCACACCACAAGGATGATCATGGAGATGGCATCTAAGTTCACATCCCAGAGAGCCATGAACCCTGTCACCCCTAAGATGACAGAGGCTATGGAGAAAGTCACCCAGAGGCAACACAGTGGGTTTGGAATCAAGAAGAGGGAGATCACCAGCATCACTGCTGTGGTGACCGCAACATTCTGGATGGTGTTAGTGACAATGACAGCATATTGGTCATGGTAGATAAATGCAGGGTGATAAACTAGTAGAGGTACTGGACACTTTCGGGCTGTATCTCGCAATTTGTTTAGCATGTTCATTTCATCAAGAGCCGTGGATATGTTCACTGTCTGGATGAAGAAACGAGAGGCGTGTATGGAGTTGTTTGTGAAATTAATATCCTGCTTGAAATCTGAGTAGAATCTCAAAAACAAGCCAAGATTGTTCTTAAAAACATGTTCAGCACTCAGATTCAAGTTTGTGTGATGTCCATAGAATTTGTAGGATTTCAGCCATGAGGTAAATATGTCCTTCTCAATGAAAGAGAGATTTTTAAAATCTTCCACACATGTTTCAAGATCTGACATATTTTTCTCATCCCAGTAAGGAAATTCCCCACGAATGATAACCATAATATTTGGACCATATTCGGAGAAGTATGCCTTTTCATCATTGTAATATTGTACCACATAGGAGTCGTCAGCTGCAAGGTTGCGCAAATCTATTCCCTCTTGGATCTGAAAGCATCCGTACATGCTGACGCTCAGATAGATGGAGTAGAGCAGGATAACCAGAGTCTTAGTCCCAGACTTGGTCAGGAAGGGGGCATAGTACTTTTTGAAGAAGTGGTTCATGGGCTGGACCTCCTCGGTGCCCGTGTGGGGGTCATAGGCACCTCCCACACAGCACATGCTGTGCCATTTGGACTGTCCCGCGGGCCCCTCCTCCGGCACCTCCTTGCAGGTCAGCCAGTGCTTGTTGCTGTTCTCCCGGCGTCCGTTGAGCACCAGGAAGGCCCCAAAAAATGTGATGCTGTAGGCGTAGCAGAAGAGGATGGAGGCGCTGGTGTAGAGGCAGAAAGACTGGACGGAGCGGAATGGCGTCATCAGGCCGATGTAGAAAGCCAGGACGTCGGTGAGGGTGGTGATGGTGATGGAGATGGCTGCCTCTTTGTAAGTGTTCGCCAAGCGGTTTTCCACTTTGTCATGGACGTTGGTCTGCTGCCAGCAAGACAAGAGGATGAACATGTCATCGACTCCAATACCTTAGAGAAACAAAATTGAAAAAACAAAACAAAAACAATTTCAGTTAAAACTGTCTCATTGCATTCTCTTTGCAATGTTGTCTGAAAGATGAATAATGATTGAGCTCGCAGGCTTACCTAAAATCAGAAAGGGTGAGTTGGCCACGGTCATGACAAAGGGCACTCCAATGTGAAGCATCATCCCAAAGGATGAGAGCACTGCCAAACCAGCAGAGATCACACCAAAGGTGGCAACCCACACTTTGTTCCTCACACAGTCAAATCTGCCAAGCAAAACAGAACACCTTGTGCACCATAGCTCATCCCAGAGGTAACTTACTCTGACTTGTAACTTTGACCCCTCCCACCCATCCACCCACCACCACCACAAAATGCACAAATACAGTATATAAATGTGACAGTGACAGTACATAGTTATATGTGTAAGTGAAAAACAAAATGGTTCATACCTTAAGCAAGATAGGATAGAAAAAACTATGGCTATTACATATGTGATGGAAAACAAAGGAATGACATCCTTTGTGTTTGCTTCAAATTCCACCTGTCTTGACAGAGAGGTTGAATGGGTAACCTATAAACACAATGTATATTTGTATCAGAGTACATACTTTGAATGTATACTTAAAAACTGCAACCATCATCAACTTTCAAGCCTAATCAAGCAAAACAGAACAAACAATTAGCCAAACACAGAAATGCTTTTGCGTAGAAAAATATGTAAAGACGAAATGCCATCAAGCAAAAATAGACTGGATATTATAAACCTACAATATACCAATATACATAGCCTACAATGCAAAAATGCATTTTTGTTTTGCTACTGCTATGGGGTGCAACTCGTGAATTTAAAAGCTGCGTATTTCTAAATAGTAAATCAACAGTGCTGGATGTGAAGCGCTGGCTGACTGTCGTGCGCATTGCTGGGAAAGTCTTAGCAAGAGTAAAGCCATACAATAATCCATCAACACCAGTGCACGGTCGTCGTCACCAACAAAACCCGGATGCTCAATGGTCCATGCAGAGGCAATTAGTGCATATTACATCTCAATTAACTAATTCAGTTAAGTTGTGTTATTTCTCCTTTTAACACTGTGAAACTCAATATGCTGAAATGGAAACCATTTTATTGCCACGACAAAATAATAACTTAACTAGTCTACCGACCAAAAGATTAGTGAACTACACAGATTATTTCCTGAATATTTAAGACATAGGAACAGAGAAATAGTTTTGCCACTTACCCTGACGAATTTTAAGTTCAGGTTTGTGGGAAAGACCCTGAGGAATTCATTGAGCCACAAATCTGTTGTAGAGCGGTTGCCATCCTTTAGGAAATAAAAAAGCCGCACGGCCTTCGCACGTTTGATCACAGTCTCATTGAGCGTTACTCCACCAACAGAATATCCCAGAAAAACATGTGTAAATCCAAACCGGAGAAAAGGGAAAGTGAGCTCAGTCCGCTCAATTTTGTTGCCATAATAATTCACAACATCTAGTATCTTATTTGGCATGCATTTGTTATATTTCCTGGCACACAGCCCATCATAATTTAACACTTCATTGCCAATTGAAACATTCAGCTCTCTAACTTTTTTGTCTAAACTCAGAATTTCATTAAGCGCATCTTCAGTCAGGATGTTGGGCGATTTAGAGACCGCAATAAACGATGCGTAAACTCCATCTGTGTAGAGCCTCTGGTTGGAAAACACCGAGTCGTTCTGCGGAAAGTTCTCCTGGACAAACAGCCGCTCCAGTTTGGCAGGGCCATTAACAGGTGTAAACTGCTCCTCAATGTCATTAGCTTCACGGTCTTCCAGAAAATAAAATCCACTCCCAAGTACAGCTGATATAAATAATGGCGATAAAAAGAACCACCAAGGATGCCTTCCCACAAAACGTCCAAACTTCTGAAAGCCGATGGAAATCGGTTTCTCCACGCAATCTGTATTACAGCCAGCCATGATCACCGGCATGAAGAAAAGAGTGAAAAAAAGAACACAGATCAAGTTGAATTCAGCCCGTTTTGCATTGAAACTGTTGAAAAGCCCAACTGAAACAACTCCTATGTTACTAAACGTAGATTTCAAATGTCCCTAAAGTTAATTTTAGTTCCCAGCTTTTTTTTTACAAGAGCCCTGAATACATAATGAATTCAGGGTATTTGCATATCCTGACGCACTTTCGCGTAATTCAATGTCGCCTGCTTAGGGCGACCACTCAAGGAAAGTGAAAAAAGTGTCGCAAAGAATGCAAATGGAGCGCAATAAAGGCATAGTTTCACTATTTTGATTTGCTATGGGCACTATATTTCAAATAAAGCGAATAAAAGACGAATAACAAACAGATGACTACAAATAGTTTTGAGTACAAATAATGAAAAGAGTATGGAACTACTGTCAGCATAAATATCTTGTACCATGTAAGCTAATCAAGAGGCCTATTAACAAATTTTCACAGAAGTGATTAGCTACTATCAAAATAGTTTGTTCACTCACTGGATTTACATTGAGCAAGGCTATTACAGTGTGGTGGTTAATTTTAAGGACATAATTCTACATACCTGCCTATCAGTTATATTATATTGGTAGGCCTACTTATTTTGTATGATTAAAACCAATATTTTAACTTGAGTAATTTCTTTTAAGCAAATAGAAGCACAAGATGCAAAAATAAAACACTTACGGCGTGGTTTGCAGTATTTCTGTTCCATCTGTGGACAACAAGAAGAAACGTCCTGGTTGACGACGAGGAGAACAGTTAATGAGTTTGGTGGTGTATTCACAGTCACAAACTGTGTCATTCAATTAGAGAGCATACTTGCACTGAGGCAGTCAATAATTGTTCCCCCAAACGTGATTTGCCGATGTATTCTGGGGGCCCCTTATTTGCAGCAGCAGGAATAATGTGTGATAATTCATTCATTCATTATTCACCATAATGTGGATACATTCAGAAAGAGATACTTGTGAGTCACCAAGAAGTAAGGTGATTATACCCTTTTTTACATTTTAACAGGGCAAATTATGCTTAATATGACAAATTTTAATGTGCATGCACTTGTTTTCTTTTGCTTTGTTAGAGGCTGTATTCCTACATTTAAGTTTTTTTTTTTCCCAGCATCAGATATTTAAAGATGTTGTTGTTCTTGTTAAGTTATAGCTAGACCATTCTATGTTATATGGTTAAAATGTTGATTTGTTTTTGCTGTTTTTTTCCCTATAGAGCATGCAGACCAAACACATTAAACCGTGACATTGCCACCTGGTGGCAAATTATCTACCTTACAGAGTGGGTTGAGGGAGCTACACTTTGCTTCTTGGTTCTTTCACTTTACTGAACGCACACACACTGCAAGTACATTTTCACTGACTACCACTTTGTTGCTGTAATTAGTTGATTATTCATGGTGTCTGTTTAACTTAAATAATATTGCAAGTTTTCTTTTCATTTTGCCTGGATATATGACAGGCCTGATATGGCTAGTGACTAGTGCCATTTTTAGGATCAACATTTACCAAAAACTCTGTGTGTCTAAAATATACACCTCCCCTAAAACATACCAAATGACGAAAGTAAGACGTTTGCAGTCAGTGGTCATTTTATTTATGTATACATACATACATTATTTTATTAGGAAGGTTAGAACAGCTTCCTACCATCAAAGGCTAGTTGTCACATGAATTAATAACTATGAATAACACAATGGAAGCATTCACAATTTCACAAATATAGCATATGTACATTCATTAACCATTTTACTTTCTAAAATGAGTCAGTATCACAAAATAACTTTGCAAGTATATGTTGAGTTTCTTTGTAATTATACTGTAACACACAATCATTGCTACATCAAATCTATAATGAGGTATTATCATCATTGGCATTATTGTCCTCTTTGGTATTTTCCATTAATATGGCTGCCAGGCTAGAAACAGTACAGTTAGGATCCAGTAGTTTGACGAGAGGGATGTTTATACCTCTCTCCTGGAAGATAAGATTCTGCAGAGTCATCCCTAACATGGAGTCAACTCCCAAACTTGAGAGGAATGTCTCATCATTCAGCTCATCATTGTCAGCACCCAAGGTCTCACTGAGTATCGTCTTGACAAACTCTTGCGGGGAAGAGGGCAGTTCTTTATGTGCAGCTTGTGGATCAGACGTTTCCGTATCAGTATATTCACTACAAACCAATGGGCCCAACCGTTTAGAGAGAGAAGGATTTTGAGAAAAACCATGGTGATATATAGTTTTCAAATTGAACTTACAAATAACCTGTTGAGGTTTGTTCATAAGAAGGCTCTGCTCTAAGCTCTGGAGGATATCTGGACCCT
>JASCIP010000061.1:8801661-8816661 GCA_034783695.1 Sardinella gibbosa | reverse complement strand
TTGCAATTGCCATGGCAATAGACAGATAGTTTTATATTTTCTCACTTACATAAACAGATTGACACGGAGTTTCAGGCTTTCACTACACGATTTATCGACAGGACATTAAATAACAACAATGGTACTGTGCTACTCAGACTGGACTTCAGACGAAATGTTGCACTGTATACAAAAGCACATTAATACTAATAGTCGGTTAGGTCGACGTGTAGACTGTAGTAATACTGAGTAATTCACATTTGGTACACATTAACTATAACATTCTTTTCAATCAAGACTATTCATCGCAATATTCTTTAAAACCATCTCATTTTCCATATATCTAGGGACCACATTTTCACAAATTCCCTTAAACTGTAATATACCTATTTACAAAATAAAATATTACATTTTGAACTAGGGTGAATCTTTATGTACAAAACAGGCCACGACCCGCAGATAGCATGCAATCGGAGATCACTTGTGTGCAGTATTTTCCAAATAATAATAAAAAAAAACATTGGAAAAAATAACTTGCTTCTCGGCCTTGTATCTCGTCCATGCATTGCCCTCTTTCTCTTGCTAGACAGCTTTAAAAAATGGACTTCCTTGTCTTTTCTTTCTTTCTTTTTGTTCTGTCGGTCCACGCGAATAGGTTTTTCAGTCTTTGATTCCAAGCAGTCCTAATTCTGCAGTCTTTTGAAAATATTTTTACACGTACCATTCATTAAAATTTGACGACAGCGTGCTGTGACTGGTCGTGTGATGTACTGTCGAAGATGCTGGCGATATGGAACTGCTGCTCTGGTTCTCTGTGGATGGAGATACAATGGTGGGGGGCGTAGAAGATTCGTACCCTGAACTGGCCGCTGGAGATGGTTGTGATCCTTGAGTGGAGGATTCGTGAACCTGCGACACGAATGAAACATAGGCCTGTTAAATATATTGCCATGGAACCTTTGTTTTGAAAAGAGAACATGTAAACCAAACGGTTTATCTATTCTTAGGGTAACCTAAAAGGGACTACTACTGTAGCCTAATTGTTGAGATCAGACGAACCCAAACAATACTGAAGAATTGAAACAGGTTCACTACAGACAAAAGTTTCTTGGCGACAATGCAACTGTAAAATTGTAGACTATGTGATGGTAAATTATTACAATTAATCTGCCAAATGAATAGGGAAACTGTATGCATAGGCTATATAATATAATTAGTCAGTGTCATTGCATTACAGTGTACACAAAACAAGAACATAAAGATACAGAAAAACAAACAGTGTCATAAGAATATTATAAATTACCTTCATGTGTTTACGGAGGGAGCTGGGATGTGTGTACGATTTGTCACACATTTTGCAGAGATAGGGCTTGTCAGATGTATGGACGTGCATGTGTTTCTTGCGGTCGCTGCTATTTGCAAAACGCCTGTCGCAGCCTTCGAACTCACACTTAAATGGTTTCTCACCTAGCAGAAAAAATAGGAAAATATTACTGAAAAGCACACAAAACTGCCAAGCCCATTATGCAGAAAATAGGCACACAATACAGTAATTACAAACACCTTAAAAGTCTCTTACAGGAGGGAAACAAATAGATTAAAATGCTTCAGCTACAATTGATAATAGTGTGATCATGCGCGTGTACTGATGTCAGCTCTTAGGAATTCTAGGCACTGTTTAACATAGTCTGCTCTCAAGTCTGCTGCCGATTTCACAGCTCAAGTTTAGGTTTGAACCATATGGATCATTTCTTTTGCCCCTCTGCATAGTAAAGTCTACGCCCATGATTTAGGCTAAGTATTTGCAAAGTTTTACATTGTTTACACTAGCTTGTTGAAAGTTGCCTTTATCTTAGCGCCATTTTAGGGCTGCACGATGCAACAACAATATTTCACACAGACCTTGCATTTAGGCGTAAAAAGAAATGACAACTGGATTGTCATTATTCTTACCAGTGTGTGTCCTTTTGTGAATTTTAAGGTTTTCCGATCGTGCAAACACCTTGCCACAGCCGGGGAATGGACATGGGAACGGCTTCTCTCCAGTATGCACTCGGATGTGATTAACAAGTTTGTATTTCGCTTTGAAAGGTTTCCCTTCACGGGAGCACTCTTCCCAAAAACAAATATGATTCGATTGTTCAGGACCCCCGACGTGCTCCACTGTGAGATGAGTCACGAGCTCATGCATCGTGCTAAAAGTTTTGTTACATGACTTTTTCGGATTCGTCAACTGCTCCGGCTCGACCCACTTGCAGATTAGTTCTTGTTTGATAGGTTGCCTCATATAACGGAAGAAGGCCCCAGCGCCGTGATGAGCAGCCATATTCATGTTCATGGGGCCGTACCCATGCAGTTGGGTCGAGGCATAGTGCTCAGACCTCGGGCTTGTTACATGGCCGTATTGCTCGGCCCTCCCGTACATGTCCCCAGAAAAGCCCAGGCGCATTTGACTGTTCACTACGTTTGAAGATGCATGGGAAGCCGCTTGCTCGTGAAGTCCCGGGAAGAGCAGGTGTCCCGCAGCATCAGAGTGTCCATGTGGCCCTGCGAAACTTCCCGCAGCGGAAGCAAACAGACTGTGCTGCGCGCTAGTGGCATCTCCGAACCCTCGATTCCGAAACAGAAAGTCCCGGGTAGAGTTGAAAGCGGCCGTGGAGTAAGAGCTGACATGGGTGGGATGGTGATGGTGTCCAAGAGCAGCTGCCGCGTAGCCCGGCGCCTGCGAGGAAAACGCCGTTTGCCCCGAACCAAGATCATGCGAGCTGTGGTTGATTTTGAAAGCACCCATTCCATCGGCAAAGGGATTGATCCCTAAAGCCACCTCTCTGTCCGTTACTTCGCCTGTTGAGTGATGCCTTGAGGAACCGAAAGTAGTCACCCCAATGGTAGGATACTGTGGTCCTGCGTCCAAAAGCATCTTCAGTCTGAAACAGAGGCGACTGAGAGCAAGAATCAAAAATCACGCACAAGTACTCGCGCCACTGCTACCTCGACTCTGCGTATTTGTCTGACTTCAGTGAGCTAAGAAAACTCCGGTACCCTGTTTCTATTTACTTTTAGTGGAGAGGAATATTCCCCACTCCCTCTCATCCGATGCACACGCAAATCATGCACAATATTGTCTTTTGCGGTTTATCTTCCTGCGGCGCAACTTTCACCTCCTCAGTCAGGCGGTGAGCTCCAGACTGATAGTCGCAATCATTCCTGTAGATAAATGAATTGAAAAGACAACACAGTCCACCCCTGATGAATGGGAAAGGAGGGGGGCGTCACGTGACTCTGATCCCGGTAGATCATTGGAGAAGGCGTTCTCCCCCCACCAACATTCACTCACCAAATAACAGACCGTGTTCCTATTCCAATGCTCCTGCTCCAGTCCTATTGGTTCGTATACATCATCAATCCCAGGTATTGTGGTGAGGTTGCTGATTGTGTTTTTGTGTACAGATTGAATTTCTTGTGTCTAAAAAACAGAACTGATTAACATGAAACGTTTGAAGCGGCAAAACTCACGAATCGTTAAGAAATAAACATGCATGTTTGCACAGGCATCTAAATAGGCGAGTTCACTATTGTTTAATTGATTAAAAATAAGTGTACGTATTGACATCCTCTCTAAAAACACTCATCATACACGATTCCATTCAGTAGGTGAAATGGTCTGTAGCTAACACAAGGCAACACAATGCTTTCTTTGAATTGTATTTCTAGTAGCCTATTTGACCATGGCCTATTTATTAACATTTATCAATATGATGTCATATAGAGATTTGGGTGCGCCTCTGTCCTTAGAAAGCACACGAGAGATTTGGCACCACTGTCCCGTGAAAGCAACCAGTTCCAAAGAAGAGATCTGTTGGCCATAAAAAAATGTTCTTGACCAACATTAGGATGCTTTGCAGTAAGCCTTGCCAAGAATCATCGGTCATTCTAAGCTGACTTTAAATCATGAACATGTTTCTCCTCTTTTATTGTCAACTGGTTTTAATTGAACAGTTGTATTGGTAGTAATATGTTATTAGTCATATGACCCTATATAGGCAAAACGTTTATCACCAGTATGAAAGGACCGCAAGCATCTACAATGTGGAAATTTCTATCAGCATAATATTGTACTCATCCTCATGTATGGTCACACGTCAGTAACACAGCTGTCCTCAACATTTTCTTCTCTGCTGCAGTTTAGTTTAGTATTAGGCTATGTTGTGTCCAGGGCACCTATCCAATGCGGTTGTTCTCTTTTGGTGGCTCTCATTTTTGAACATTATCTTTGCCGCGTCATCAGAGAGACAAAACACAGCTAGTGGATGAAAGAAGTTGATCTCGTGTTGTGTATACCTTATAGGTTCACACAGACACATACATTTATG
The DNA here is from genome assembly GCA_034783695.1 of Sardinella gibbosa. Taxonomy (NCBI): domain Eukaryota; kingdom Metazoa; phylum Chordata; class Actinopteri; order Clupeiformes; family Clupeidae; genus Sardinella; species Sardinella gibbosa. The sequence continues at coordinate 8,812,309 of JASCIP010000061.1, read as the reverse complement.
CATGCATAGCCTGCAAAAATGACAATGACTCCATTATCCCAATAACCTTTGGAAAATGCAATGTTAAATGGGGACAGGGGGTAACACATCACATACATCAAATTCGTATCATATAAAAAGTTGTGGGTTGTCGAAGTTATCAAGTGGGATTTGCGGCGCTCTCTGCAGGAAACTCCGGCGGCTGGAGTTCAAAGCCGCACGCACAGCCGTGCCATATGAACCATTAAAACATCATCCAGTCTGCTGGCTTCTGCTACATTTCTAAACTCTTTGCTGAGAGAGCGAAAGGCATAGATTGGAGTCCTTTGTCTAACATTCTACTTAGTTTCAGGTTTAACGAAGTTATGTGAAAAAAATCTGGAAGTCGCCAACAGGTGGAAACGGTAAGGACTGAGTACATGTGCAAACATCCTTAAAATTTGAATGAGTGTCGGGGAAACTCTAAAGAGTTAAAGCCGATTGCATGGACGTGGAGTTAACTTTGTAAAGCTGCATTGATGAGTTGAATACCAGGCCCTCTGTGTGCATAGACTAACTTTTGTCTTAACTTAGTCACACACATGTTTTAAAATTGACTGTGGTACAAGTAACTCGTTTATTGCATTTGCACATGATCAACTGATCAGAAATTGGACCACTTAGTGACAAATTTTGATGTTCAGTCAGAAATAGGCTATTTATGTAAGACGTCGTCCTGCACCGCGGGGAATGCACATTTGTGCGCATATTATCTCCCTCCGTTTCTAATTCTTGTAGTAAGTCGTCTGTCTTTTGCCTGCTAGCTGTACAAAAATATCTTCAGAGTGTTTGTGCGTCTAGCCTTGTGTACGAACATGCCTTAAGAATGACTATATGACCAGTGACGGTCTCTGCTCTGTAGTAATCTCGGTCAGTATCTGTCATAGTTCATAGAGGCTAATGTTTACTTATATCTGTCCTGTCTTGCGTGGTGTTGTCATCAGAGGCCTTTGACAGATCAATTCTTGGGTGGATATCTCAAGAGAGTGTTCATACATGTATTTTATTTAATTTTGCAACATGCATGACGTCTAATTCAGTCATTGGGGCTACACTACGACACATTTGCACTGTCAGAAGTTATAGTGTTGGCACTGCATGTATCAGGCTTGTCCATGACTTTGGAGCAGAACAAAGTGTGGTAGGTAGAAATGTCAAAGGTCGTTCTTTGAAATATAACTCTACACCAGGCATGCCATTACTGCATCTGTATCTGTTGTCTTTCACGTTACATGCTAATGATAATTGATAAGTTGAAAAATAAAAGTAGGCTATACATTTCAAATGCTTCGAAATTCGGAGGCAACTCATTTCTTAGGGGCCTTGGCTCTTAGGGGCATAGCTACTGTAGCTTACAATGCTGGTTAGCCAGTCAACGCACTTTTATTTTTTTTTTTTAAAAAAATGTGCGTCTCAATACAATCCTCGAACATTTTTTTAATCATTACCATTTTTAAGTGTGTTTTTGCAATTCTTTCTATATGTTGAATTCACTGTAGTGCAGAACTCGAAAGAGACCTTTGTACTTAGGTACTATGGCAGTGCCCAAAAGGTTATGAAATATTGGCGTGACATTCTGTCAAAAGAAATTAAGCTCTTACTGCCTCTGAACTACCCATCGCTCCTGGAGGCGAATGAATCACTGATTGACTGTGGCCACTTGTACAGGCTAATATGCCCAATGGCCACGATGATTTTACATGTGATATTTGACATGTATCTGATGGTAACTGTTTAACCTCTTCTTGGGTCAGCTCACATAACAATTCATATTTGACTCCGGCTGATTTGATTAAGATAAACGTCCTAAGCGGTCATGATCAAGGTAAGAATCTGTATGGTTATAGATTTAGGAATACGGCTTTCTATTTTTGTTGTGGTATTGTTCGATGTGAATTGGGAAAGGATAGCATCGCGACAAGAAGTTAGATCTTAAATGGCATCAGGTCGCCTTTCTTCAGTAAAACGCCTGTTTTAAAAACAGTCTGGAAAGTTTCATAAACAAAGATTTTCAGTGTTTTGAGAAAGTATGTATGAGGAAAAAGGGGATATTTTATGTCCATTGACCCTTCCACGAAATTGAATGCAGTAGGCTATTTTAGGAGGGGGTTTATGTTGTTTTGATCATTTTAACAAACAAGGCCAATTAAATAGGCCTAAATGCCACAAAATACATAACAAAATGACGGTGTATTCTCATTTCATTTTAATGCTGATTAAGTGGCAAATATGAATATTTTTAAGTTGCTTGCTAACTGATGTCCTGGAAAATCTTTAATCTTATATTTTGATGCGAGCTTTTCCATTTGCTTACTTCAGATAGGCCTACTAAAAAGTTTTCAGCTTAATCGCGGAATTTCGAACGTGATGTTTTTAGCAGGCTCCATGCGAGGACACATACTGAAGAATTTAGCTGTGAGAAGCGGAGAGAATGTGGATTTTTCCTTGTTACAAAAGTTCATATCCAAAGTTTATGCAGTGCGTGCATAGTATCCACATTTTATGCTGTGCAATGTGTAAAACATCTGTAGGTTACCAAATCGCGATGGAAAATCTGATGAAAACTTTATTTATTTATTTGATATTTATATCAGGTCCTCTTTTTTCACATATTTGTGCATTCTATAGTCACTTCAGCGTTTTGTCTGGTGTGTCTCAAACTGCTGCCCGTGCGTGCTGCTTAGGCGCCTCCTCCTGCGTCGCTGATCCACGGTCACTAGCGAGCTGGGGCTGACCGAAGTCGAGGGCAAAATTTCCCCTAACATTATCATACCATGTCCCTTGCAATACCGCAATGTTCGGTGTCCATCCCGTCACAAATTCAAAGGAATCGATTCCATGACGAGGTAAAGGGGAGCATCGTTTGGAGGAGAGCATTAAGAACCGCGGACTGTCATGTAAAAATTCTTTTTTTTTTACCTTTATGTTTTTTTTTTCAGTATGCGAATGCACTTACTATTCTTTCGAGTTTTTCGAACTTACGGAATCGTGCGTATAGTCTTGTGCGTAAAATGTAGTTTTGGTGGATGAAAATGTATTGATTTTAATCAGTTATGAATACAACTGTTTTGGATATGAAAATATATGCACATGGAGATTAATATTTCTGTTATGGAACTTATAGCCTGATTTTTTTACGTCTTCCAAAATGAAGACTTTGCAGCCACATTGAAGGCATCGCTGTAGCTAACTTATCCATCATGATAGTAGTTCAACTGTCTTTTGAATCGGTTTAACTTTAGCGATTAAAGTGGAAAGTACAGTAACCTTTGCATAACAACAATATATTTTTTTCAAGTGTCGCCTAAGGCATGGCGCAGGCGCTCTAACTGCTTGCTGTCACTAAAGCATTTTTCTTCACATTGGAAACTGTCACAAGTGACGTCAATCACTGAGAACTGACCAATTAGAGCGCAGGGTGATTGTTTAGCTCCACGGGCTGCACAGCCTACCATGAATCTCTATTCAGTATATCAAAGCGTCCTGCTGCTGCCTCTCAACCGAATGGGATTCAATGTAGGCACTGAGATAGACTCTAAACTTTAGAGTTTTATTTTTTTGTATTTTTTCCTTGCGATTAAAATATATTTGTCATCATCATTATTATTTTGCCTGCTGTCAAAAGTTATTCTAAAATTAGGAGTAATGAGCGTGGATGCTTTGGGAAGCCCTGTGATGGACCCTACGTTTTCCAAACGGAACACAGCGCTGAGATTAGTTGACTTGGCAGGGGCTCACCACCATCACCATCATCACCACCATACCCCTCAGAGCGTGACAGGCTTCCCGGGGTTCAGCAGCCATCCACACTCAATGGCTCACGCGCACCCTGGGGAGATTACTGCGGAACCCCGCCTGGGGCCGAGTCCATTCGGGCCAGAACACATGGGGCACTCCGCGGCCCTCAAAATCAGCCCAGCCCATCATTATCCCCACCACCATCACCACAATCATCATATTGCAGGCCACAGTGAAGTGGTCTCCAGTCAAACGGGAGCTTTTGGCCCGGTGCAGGCGGCGACGGTCCCATACTCTATGTCTCATACGGCCCAGGCATTATCCGCAGGTAGGGATTTCCTCATACGACGAGATCTGACAGCTCAAGCCATGCCAGTGCTGACCGACCAGCCTAGTGGTACAGCCTCTCACCACGGAATGTTTGTCTCAACAACAGGTAGCTATCCGGGACACTATGGTCATCACCCCGATGCTGCGAACCATACCCTCTTCCCCGGACTTCATCACGAGCAGCCTTCTAACGGAGCTCCAGGTGGCCAAGCACTGAACGGACAAATACGGTTAGGAATACCTGGAGAAATGTACGTTAGATCTGATCACTTGAGTCAAGTGGCAAGCTCCAGGACAGACCCATTTGCTGCATCGCCTCTGCACAGCTACGGCGGTCTCAATCTGAACATGAATCTCAGCGCTCACCACCACGGACCAGGAGCCTTTTTTCGGTATATGAGGCAGCCGATTAAACAAGAACTGATCTGCAAATGGTTGGAACCGGAACACTCAGTAAAAAAACTATGCTCCAAAACTTATAGCACCATGCACGAACTGGTGACACATGTCACAGTGGAACATGTCGGGGGACCAGAGCAAGCAAACCATATATGTTTTTGGGAAGAGTGTCCTCGAGAAGGGAAGCCTTTTAAAGCCAAGTACAAACTTGTAAATCATATCAGAGTGCATACCGGAGAAAAACCATTCCCGTGTCCGTTTCCCGGCTGTGGAAAAGTATTTGCAAGATCGGAAAACCTTAAAATTCACAAAAGAACTCACACAGGTTGGTGATTTCACTTCTCTTATGGTGCAGACGAAATCTAGCCGTACGCATGTAATGCTTTTTTTAAGAAGTCATACCTTTAAAAGTTTACTCAGTATGTTAAAAAGTATGTAGGCCTAGAGTTTTTAGAATTTGAACTTCAGAAATTGCTTTAAGATGGCAGCAGTAAAACTTCTCATAGCATCTACATGGTCCTTGGACATTGTATCTTCCAGAAATGATAGAGATCTTCTAAAATACAACGTGATTAAATATTGCAATATCGAGAGTGAACTACTGTGCACATTTAGGCCTGTAAATATTAAATCGTTACATAATCACTGAGGAATGCATCACTACTTTTCTGCCACCTCTGCTCACAATTTTTATTCTCGTACTTGAAGTCAGAGAGAGATCTCAGCAAACACATAAACCTTACCTTTCTGGAGCAAGTGGCACTTCTGCACAGACTACAACTATGTCAGGACATAAAAGTTACTCAAAGCGGCTATTTGGCAGTTTTGGTGACTCCGTTCAATAGCTTGATGAGTCATTTCAAATCAATGCAAAGTAATTTATTGCAGTCTCTGTGGCCTGTGATGTTTGTATGATGAAAATAAAGTTGTGTATCCGTGGATAGACTTGTTTCGAAGGTGTCTTGTAGACGTCGTCGCTTGAAGGATGTGCTGTGTATGGGAAGATCTATGTTTTTCAGCGATAACTAGTGCTATTGGCAGATACTTGTTGCTGTTTTAATGCGTGTGCATATTGACTTAAGAATAATCATGGTGGCGTTTTGAATTTTCTGTTTATCTGTACAATCCCTCCTGCTTCATTAAGCAAATGGATTAGCCTACATGCCATGCTATCATAGGAGTTAAAATTCGTGTCACGTTTATGACGACTGGCAATTTGGTTGATAGTTTTAACAAAGTTGCCAAATGAGCTCTGAAATTGTAGTGCATAACAGGCAGCAAGTTAGACCGCTCCTGTAGTGGGGTTGTCACCGAAATTGATACTTTTGTGGTCCAAGATATCTGCGTAATGGAGTTATTGTGGCTCATCAATGACTTGCGTAGCATGCAACAAGTCGATGACACGACCAAATAGCATTAGGCACCACCGCCAATAGGAGGTTGCGCAAGGTTATTTCAGTCATTCTGTTGTATGTTGTCTCACCAACTGATGCTTACAGATGATTTATGTATTTCTTTAGCATTCTGTAGTCTTTTTGAGATAGGCTCCAATAACAAACATGGCTATACACAGCATGAGGAGGCCTGTCTTTGTGAGGACAGAATAGTGTGCTTAAGCTAGCGTTTAAACCCTCTACGTCAAGTACACATATGCCATACTTTGCTGTTTTACTACCTCTGAGAAAACTGTACTTGGGAGAACAAGTTGTTCTGTGATAGGTCTACCCTGGATTTTATCAGGAGATGGCTTGGTAACACAGAATATTTTTCTCCAATTATATCATGATGTGTTGGCTCCCCAGGGCAGAGGGGTTATTTTGCAGGCCAATTCAAATCTTTGGTTATGGCTGTGGTTTCCCAAGGGGCTCCTTCTCGTTTCTTGCTTGTTGTACAATAATATTCCTGATTGGCTGCAGCAAGCCAGCAGCTGAAGGTCAAATTGATATTCAGCACACAAGTGTAATTAGACAGCAGCAATTATATATTCTCACAAGGACATGGTGCACGCCTATCTCCACCGAAATCAGCATCTTGTGATTTGAATGTAGGCTAATTTATTTGATACATCATTTGACCTGTCCGTGATCACCTCACGCACCAGAGTGAATAGCCAAACCCGCTACAAGGCGCACGTGCCCCTACGACTTTACCTCTCCAAATTATGTTTTTGGACTATAACTTACTCAAACCACAATTAGATATTCATTGCTTGCCAGTATTAACAGCTATTCAGCATATGCCATAGCTCGAGTAAGGTTTGAAATACATCTAGATGTAGGCTAAATATTATTACCAATATTAATGTAAATTACACTGTAGGCCCTACATTGATTCATAAATTACATGCACTATGCGACTGGAATATCCCATGACTAGCTCTGCTGTAGGAACCAAAATACCTTTTTATTTTGTCATGCATATGCAAAATGTAAAAGTATAAAATATTTTGACGGTCAAATACACGACATGCATGCACTCCTTTGTTTTGCTTGTATCATTAGTGCTATTTGTGAATCATATTTGGACTTCTTTCTCTCATCTTAGGTGAAAAGCCCTTTAAATGTGAGTTTGACGGATGTGACAGACGCTTCGCCAATAGCAGTGACCGGAAGAAGCACTCCCACGTGCACACCAGCGATAAGCCCTACAACTGCAAAGTGAGAGGTTGTGACAAATCCTACACGCACCCCAGCTCTTTGCGAAAACACATGAAAGTGCACTGCAAGTCTCCACCTCCGAGTTCTGGTTACGAATCATCGACTCCATCTCTCGTTTCACCCTCATCAGACTTGGGCCGTGAGCCAGCTCCCTCCTCACTGTCCGAACCTCTCTCCGCGTCTCAGCCCGCTAATCTAAGCGAGTGGTACGTTTGTCACAGTTCAGGTGCCAGCGGCTCTCAGACACCTCCCAGCGGCTCCTCCACACCTGACCCGTCAGAGAGGCCTCCGTACCGGAATCCCCCGTCTAGGGACACGTTTTAACAGTAGTTTAGGTAAAAAGATAATACTTGGAAATGGCATTGGATTCTCGGTGATTTCATTCGGGTAGAGTCCATTTTCTACGACAGTACTTGTCAAAATGCACTGGCATATCAACAAATGATGACACTGCCAATCCTCCAGTTAAAATAGCCAGCTATTATGAGTGTTAATTTCTTATACAATGTTATGGTTACCCGTAAGCATGTGGCTGTATTATTTTGTAAATTCATTTTAAACATCAATATCTTTTTAATTTATTTTTGAATCTGACTTGGACATTTTTGTAATATCGAACCAAAGTGTTTCAATAGAAAAAAATGTAAATTTGTATATTGCTACGTTTTAATGTGTAAGTGTTAACAGTAATTTTGTATGGTTCAGTCTTTCAGCTATTTTGAAGTTTTGCTACTATTGTTTGTATAAAATTAATATTTGAAATTGTTTAATTTTCATAACGAATTATTTCCTTCATTTGTGCTTTATCGGAATTATTGACCTACGCGTTGTTACTGTATTTGCTATGACAAAACATAACATTCAAATTGATTGCAGTCATTGGTCAATGTTGGCATTTTGTGATTTTGTAATACTTATTAAGGTTTGTTTAAAAATACATTTTATGACAATTCGATCGACACGAGGGGACTCAACATGTGTATCAAACTGCCTTGTAATTTGTCAGTATTTTGAATAAATTGTGTATTATAAATTGATGAGATTACTTCCCAGAATTTGAGTCAAACCTGATGAATAGGAGGCCTATATGAACATGTTGCACATAGTATCGAGAGAGAGTATAGAGAGAGAGAGAGTAGTTAAGGGATTTGAAAATACATCATATAGCCCAGTTCCTGACTTCCTGTATAGGGAAAGTTTTTATTTTTTTTCCTAAAACCAAGAAACAAAATGTATTGAAAGACAACAATGAGTTTCTGTCATCTATTTTTACCCCCTTTCAACTACGGTCATGGAAAACATGCAGCAATTCCATAACTTTTCTAATAGTTTTTCCACACACCGAAGGGTCCCCTTTTAAAAGCGAAAGCTCAAAGCGCAAATGAGCACCTTGCAAGAATTTTCATAACCGAAAACTCCCCACATGCTCTTGCTTTAGTACGCGCTCAGTCGTCCTCAAATGCGCGATGACAAAACTTTTTGTGCTACGTCTTACTTCATTTCTTTGTGACTATTTTTCTTTACACCCAACATTTTTTTCTTTATAACCGGCCTACACTGGCTTTCACGCAGGGGTTATGTGGCCAGCATTTGATGAAAGGCTTGCATATTCCCATCCTGACTTCAAAGATCTTTTTTTACAAAGAGCCATTTCTTCACGACGGTGAATCTTCATGGTGAGTTAGGATTTCTATAGCAGAAGCTGAGTCAAACTCAAATAAGTGGGGCCGAAGCAGAGACCTCCAAAGCCTATTGTGAGGAGTGTAATATTTGCCCGCCCATGGGGTAGGAAATGATAATATATGTTTTTATTCACAAAAAAAGCAAATGTTCCTCTACTTTTGTCACACTTTTCGATAAAGGCCAGCGACATAGGTCTAGGGTAATTACACACACACACGCATTCAGTGTATAAACTTAACTGTAGGCGACGTGTAACCCTGTTGTTTTAAACATGGATAGGCCTACATTATCTTTACATTTATGGCTTATAATCAAATGAATATCTTGCATCAGTTTACATTTAACCTGCCATGTCATCAGTTGGTGCAACTTAGTGGGGTCAATATGAAATATGTCACACAAATCATAATCTTAGGATACTTGCGAGGGAAGGAATTCAATATTTATACACTATGAATTAAGTTGGGTTACTTGTTTATTTGAGTTTAGAGGCGATTGAATTCCAAAAGAGTCATGTCGATTTTTCATGTCGGTCATATGAGAAACATTTTCTAGACGTGTAAGATTGAGTTGTGCTGTGAGATAGATTTAGCAGTAGGCTAAAGGGCAAGGAAGTGAGTGGTCTCCCACTTTCTTTTCAGCTCCCGAGGAAGTTTGCAAAGAGTACACACGGCCGTCTACTATCTGATCAGATGCATTTTGAGTTTGTGTCTTTTTTTGGTATTGTCTCCCTGTTTACTCTCGCCAAGTGCCCAGTTGAAAAGAGAAAAAATAAACACAGTGGCAAAAAGGAAAAAAACTTTACAGTTGATTCCTCTTTAGTACTGGCCTACTTGCTCTTGTGCGTGTGAATAGAGAAAGCCATGATTCAGTCTGAATTGTACCAGGGAGCCTTTGAAGTAGCAGTTATTATCAGGGGGATTCTTCCATGTCGTCTGAACGACGTCGATGACACGGAAAAAGCGGCTTTGTCACTGACTCTGTCCGCCCCAGACTTGTTGTCGTTGATCTAGAATAGAAAACTTGCAAAAGTAAGAAAGCAAGAAGAATTACAACTGTGAACTTTTTCAAATCATGTTCAGCTACAGGTCTAGTGTGCTCTCTCTCTCTCTCTCTCTCTCTCTCTCTCTCTCTCTCTCTCTCTCTCTGTGTGCGTCTGCGCGCGCGCGCGCGAAAGAGAGGGAGGGAGAGAGTGTGTTTGTGTTCCTGTCTGCGCGCGCGTGCGCGGGCGTATTTTCGGTCGTATGTGTTTAAGCAAAGAAAGAGAGACCGAGAAAGAAAGATTTGGGAGGGGCCATGGGTCATGTTGCATGTCAATGCCAGATTAATCGTTTAGCCAGAGACGAGTGCCTGTAGGCCTATACAGTTTATAAGCAATAGACTGTCACAGGTTTGAAGAAATAGTTAGCCTACAAAATTAAGTTCCAAAAAAACAATGAATAGATTGAATAATTTCATGACATGCCGATGACCATACCATTGTCGATTAATGCTAAATATTGAGTTGGAGAAAGATATGGTCTAAGATACTATTACTTTTCCATCTCCTAGTGATCCTTGGGGACCATTAATATATGTATAAAAATCAAAGTCATAAAAAAATCATAGAACGTGATCTGTGTGTAGGCCTACTCTGATGATAATGGTATTATTATTGTTGTTGTTGAGGATGTTGTTGTTTACTGCCATTATTATGAATTATATGATAACTGTTCATGTGCATGTGACTTTTGAACCTTTCTACCGGTTTCTACACACACACACACACACACACACACACACACACACACACACACACACACACACACACACACACACACACA
>JASCIP010000061.1:6548888-6562172 GCA_034783695.1 Sardinella gibbosa | reverse complement strand
GCAGTGCACTGGTTATTGGAAAGCAGCTACTTTCACGACCAAAGCTAATATAGCTGCTTATGCAACAAAGGCTATGTGCATTTTGGTCAACTATCGCTAGTTAGCAAAGATACATTTCATGTTTAGTTGTATTGCAGGATAAATGCTCCATTCTTGCTAGACATAACGTTACTACATGTAATTTCACTACTCAACATATAGTTAGTGTCACCACAGTGCAAGACAGGGATAGAATAGGTTACCATTATCTATCAAATCATCGCCAACCTCATCTTAGAATTAGCTGGCTAGGCAAGTAGCCTGTTAGCTTTGCTCACGCAGCTAAATTGGTTAGAACGGCTACTTTGGGCATCGAAGAAAGTTATGCAGGATGGTCTCTATCGAAATATTCAAACACGTCATATTTGGTAAATAATCTTCAAGGAGTTGGCCTGACGCAGTAGCAATAACCATTCATTTGTTTAGCAAATACACAGAGCTAGTTGGTTAACCAGCCATTTTCAGCTCGGAAATCCAGCATTCCACCGCGAAAGCAACCACACCATTCGTTAGGGTCGTACCTCCGGCATGTGCCGCCATAACACAACAAAAATCTTCAGTGATGAAAACCGGAGAGAAATACAGGATGCATTTAAATCAGCCTATATGTTACAGTTATTCCCCGAATCTTGACGTGACTTGTTTTTGTGGAAAACCTGTTTACTCAGAGTACAGAAACATGGCGACAGTAGGTTGTCCAAATGCATTCTGGGAAAACTGTGGGCATTCACTGATGAGGTTGCGCTGAAGCTGCTCTGCTTGCTCTCCAGATGTGATGGTGGAAAACGGTGAAGTTGCAAAAAGGTGAGCTGGGAAAACTGCACAGGCTGTAGATATCGACTTGGCAGCTAAAACAGGGGGATATAAGTGGTTAGTTCGTTGTTTCATGTCATGAATCTGAATTTGGCAAATGGAAACTGCCAAATGTTGTCCATCCATGGGTTCACGTAGCAGGGGTGGCCAAACTTCTCTGTTTTCGGGGACCATTAGATATAGGCTGTCAAGGACCAATGCAAAATGAAAAGCATCAGATTTTAATCAGTTTTAATTGACCAAACGACTGCATTTTAAATCTGAAAACCTGCGGGCTGTCTAATGCTACACTGTTTAATGAAGCTATTGACAAACGTAACACCAGTAGCCTACAGAAACTATGATGTGCAATGGATGTAATATTAGGTTAATACAGCAGGCCACATTACATTTTATTTTTTGACTTCATGGTGGGCTGCATGAAACAGAGTAAAGTGCCCCGGGCCTAAGCAGAACTTTAGTGACATTTCTGTTTGTTCATAAATCATAAATGTAGACTCAGTTAATTCACAAAATCAGTCGAGTTTCTAAAAGCTTCCCAATATCAAGTTTCCTGTGTGTGCTTTAGTGCATTTCGCCTACACTTATGGCTATGCCAAGTATATAGATCTACCTTTCTCAACAAATGGAAATAGATGTATTATTATTATTATTATTATTATTATTATTATTATTATTATTATTATAATTAGCCCATTTGGCCTGTTCAACATAAGTCACATGAACAATCAATGCTCAGATGCTAAGGCCTAATGAAAAAAGGGACTAGGCCTACACCGAAAGTATGATTGAATTGCATCCTTTTTTAGATGGTTAGAGAGTTTTGGAAGTAGGCCTAGATTTTAAAAAGTCTAGAGGAAGTAATTTTAGTCTGTTAGGCCTATCTTTTGAAGTCCCAACCCCAGGTCTGCTGCATTTGGTGGCAGTATGCAGCCAGATGGCACGTTATTAAAAGCAGCAGGAACATACTCACGCCAAAATGAAAAAAGCACTCAGTGGAAGAGAGAAAAGAGAGGGAGAGTGGCAGAGGGGAGAGGGAAATGTTCAGCCAAGTGAAACATCCAAATCAATAGAATCCTGGTGAGGAGGAGGCCATTTTGTGTCAGTGAAGGGTCAGTGTGTAATGCAGTGGGAGTAATAAGAAATGTTATGTTAAATGTTGACTTGAAACACTGACCAGGTTGAACAAGAAGAGGTTGTAGAAAAATACCATTTCCCCATACAAGTATTAGGAGACAATTTGCACCATTCTAAAAAGTTTATGCAATTTACTCACTGATCGGCAAGTAAAACTAGGACAAATCAGGACAAATCACTGATGACCAGCCAAATACATCTTTCAAATTCTAAATAAAACAGCCCGTGATGGCATGCCTTTGGCAAAAAATATCCTGAAATGTCTTTGAAGTCAGTGAGTAATGGAAGCAAGAATACAAATTTTTATTAAACCTGCTTATATTTTAATTTTGATTGCAAGGTCTGTGTCTTGACAATATTTTCCTTTCAGGCTTAACAGATGGGGAAGCTACCAGGTGTAACAGTCATTTACCAGTAAAAAATGATTTTTGTTTGATATACTCTTTCCAAGACCTTGGTAATGTCAGGTAAGTTTCAGTAGGAAACACTACACTATTCACTGTTCGAAAAATAATAGCCTTCCAGCGTCCATGGCTATTGGCTGAGAGAAAATCCTTTAAAGCTGTTATTGAATTATTTTATTCAAAATAACTAGGCATATATACAGAAAAGCACATAATTTAAACATTTGAACCATAATTTCTTTTTGTCAATTTCACAGCAAATGTTTTTATATTATTAACTATTCTAATGATTTTCTGAATATAGGCTACCCTCACAAGTAAACGGGATTTTTTTTTTTTTCCTTACTGCAAGTGTATGGTTGTCTTTCCAATATTGCAGAGAGTAGAACTGTCATTTTCCATTATGCTAAACCTCTTGATTCTGTTCCTATCAGTTCTTCCGAACAATTGGGCTGGAATGCTGAAAGATGAAGGTAAATGGAAATTCCATTCAACACTTTCTTGCTAAGCAAACATAGTCTCGAGAAAGTCTACATTTGAACAAAAACATTTATAATTCTTTTGTTTTCTCATGTGATGGCTAGTTTTTTTTTAGAATTAGGCCTAGTTGTCACTGAATATTAGACTATGGCATAGTTTTAATACTATGCAATCAAATACAAAACTAGGATAAAGGCATACATCTTGTTTTAATGTTTAAAAATATTTATAGATTTCTGCTAGCCTATATTCTTGTGAAAGCCAGTTATTAATTCCTTTCAGTTTTTGTTTTCTGCACTTGATACATTTAGGCTAACTGCATTCAAGTTAAGATCCTCTCCTAGTGTTCTTCGAGCTTACTTCTATTTTAAAAGCCTCCATCTAATGTCAGTGTTATTCATAGATTAGATTGTCTGAGCCTCATTCCCAGGGCTTATCCAATTTCTGCGTTATAAAGGTAGAATGTAAAGAAGTAGACTGATCTATAGAGCGTTTATAATCATTGCTGTGCAATAACGTTCGTGAACGCTGTTTCCTCTTGTATCCAGGGTGTCAGTCAGAGGTTAACGTTTTTATCCGTCTGTTATTGGGTAGCACCCACAGGTTCAAAATGCGATTGGTCCACAACGCGTCAGTCTGAGCCACCGCGGGTTTCCGAGACGATCGGGAGCGCGCGGCGCAGACAGTGCACGTAACTGGCCAGAGAGTGTCTGGAGTCTGTCTGAAACTGATAAAAATTGGTGATGGAGTTTTAAGACTCTCGCTCCATATTCATTCGAAAAACGGAGAAATCGGAATGGGACTACGTGATTTTTTTAATCAGCGAGCTATGTTAGATCATTCGTTGCCAAAAATCAACATAGTCTTGTAACGCATCCAAAGTTTTATTCAGTGTTTATCACCAGACAGTTCATTAATTCACAGGTAAGACGACCGTGGTGGGGCGCAAGTCTTTCTTCTAATTCAGCCTGCCGGGACACGACTTATTTGTTTAGCCTATAGCGCAGGCTTAGGAATAAGACTGCTAATGCACAGTGTATCTTTAGGATGCGAGTATGTCATTTATAGGCATCCCGAACTCTGTTTTTGCAAACAGAATAAGCGTTGGAATTGACGTCGCTACTGAGGGCTTTCATCTTTGTGGCCAAACAGGATGTTTTGACGCTGCCGGTTGCCGTTGCGCAGTGTTGTGGATGCGCGTTAAGAATAAAATGTGTGTTTTCGATGAGGGACCGTTCGCTACCAGATTTGTAGCCTACAGTCTGAGGGCTGCGCAGGTGACGCACCTTGCTCACATGTGCACGTCTCTTGTTAACCCTCAAAGGCGCGAAAGCAGGTGGCCACTCTGTGATGCTGCAGACACTTTGGAGTTTGAAGCCACAGTGACATCGCAGTAAAGTCTAGTCTACCCAAAATATGTCGGCATTGACAAATTAAGCGTATCCTTGTCAGTGTAAACTTTATCTGACGTCAGCAGGTGTCCCACATGGTAGTTAGTTTGCATAGTTTTTTTTTTTTGTATTGTTTTGTTTTTGTTTGTTTTTTTGTCACAGAGGTTCTTGACTGACAGTAGACGGTCTGGGTTAACTTGTCACACATCATCTGATGACATTACAGCCTATTTCCAACTATATTTGCAATTTAATGCAGTATTCTTCCTGTCCTGTGTCTGACCAAAGCCTTAAGGAACATTCTTCTAAGTTTGGGCTACTTCAACTGATCCTAACATGGGGTGCTCAAAGGGTGGCGCTATCTTGTCAGGGTGGAAAGCAACCCATAGCCATTACCTGTCGCAAGACAGAGGTTGCCTCACTAAAGTTTTTATAAACATAAACAGTAAATTTCCCATATTTAGGATTCCAGTGGAATAAGAAGATTGCCATCAACAGTCGAGCTGAGTCATAGGCCTAAGCTTAGCTTCCGAAAAAAGTACCTTTTACTAGTCATTTGTTTATAAATCTACAAAATGGTACTTTGTATTTTTATAGATTATGTTTTTTCAGGAGAGCTACCTTAAACAGCTATATTTCATGTAGGCTTAGGAGGCCATCAAGTTCTTGAAATGTTTTATCAGAGGTGCAGTTTAAAAATTGCAATCCTGTATGATAGCCTACTAGACTAAATATCCGCAGGCCTGCGAATTCCTGAAGAGGCCAGTGATGTTTACTTTTAGTCTAAAATGTTGTTTATAATCAGTGTAAACGTCCTGATACTCCTACACAAAATAATTGTCTTGCACTTTGATCCGAGTTGAGTTTTGGCTTTTGCTGGTTCACCACACAGTGTTTCTGTGAGGCAGTCAGCTCTGCTCTGTCACCGCTGTTATATAAACATGGTGGAGTCATATGACCAAGCTGGCTGTTCTGCTATACGCTACTGAAACAAGATGGCGGCCAGCGAGGGGGTCGCTAGAGAAAATTTGCCTCATGGCTGGATTGCTTTGCCATTTTCAAGTCTTACAAAATCTGTGAGGTTCTCTGGTTCACTTGCAGCACCTAAAAAAGCTTCTTTCATTTTATAAGATAATTTTAGTGAAGACAATTAAAACAAAATTGTGGTATGTGTTTGATTTAATTTTGTCACGCTTGGAAAAATGGCATGCGTGACCTAGTTGTTGTGGGCCATTCAACATCATCATTATCATTTGAGTTTATTTGACAGTCCACATTTAACATCCATTGAGAATGGAAATGTGTTATATTGCGAGTGATGCAGCTATTTTGTTAGCGGACATTGCACTTGAGTGTGACCTCAAGGTCATGTAATACATTTCATTCTCCATTCAGAGTCTTACCTCTTTTTTAAATCTTGGTAACATGACTTTTCTTGCAATTACTTTATGAGAGTGTGGAATTCCGCAGTTTTTCCTATCTATGTGTTTTTGAGTATGTCAGCGTGAGATCTTTTGGAACTGAAAGGTGGCCTTGCGGTATGTTTGTGTGGTTGTAAAAAAGACATGACTGGTGGGTCGTGTGGCTGTATGGTCTCCAGGAGCTGATGTGTTGCTGCATGTTCCAGTCAGCAGTGCTTTTGCAGGGGCACTGGGCTTTCCTCCGGCTGATCACAGGAACTGTCGGTGTTTTGCGGCTTTCATGTGCTGCTGGAAATGTCCTGTGGGCCCCAGACTGACATGATGGGCTATTATGGGTTTACCACTCCACTCTCTTTAGCTCCCACTGGCTAGCCTCAACAGATCACTTCAT
Source organism: Sardinella gibbosa (assembly GCA_034783695.1). NCBI lineage: Eukaryota > Metazoa > Chordata > Actinopteri > Clupeiformes > Clupeidae > Sardinella > Sardinella gibbosa. Next base: position 6,556,096 of record JASCIP010000061.1, on the reverse strand, counting down.
CAGCTGCTGCTTAAGTGTTTTAGGACATAGATGTTAGTGGTGTTTCATCAGTGCTGCGCTAGCTTGATTAGCTTGTATGTGCGTGGACTTAACACATTTGTCAAGTGCTTTTGGTCTGTCCTACGTCTGTCTTGGCAGGCTTCATGTGTGTGTGTTTGGGAATTTTGATTTGGCTATTTTTACGTTTCGGTTGCATTCTATCCTCTGTGCTGATAGATTTGAAAAAAAAGGCATCAAATATACGAGTCAAACAGTTACTGTATTGTATTTATGAAGTGTTTTGTATAATACTTATTTTGGCGTATTTTTGCATTTCAAATTTATCAGCATATTTTGCCTGAAAATTGTATGGCCTAGCAATTTCATATACTTTTCTTTAACTAGCCTATCTTTTTAAATGAGCTAACTTAAGCATCAAATGTTGCAGTTTAGGTCCATCATGACTTTCAGAAGTGTTGGGAACTCCGCGTTCAATAATTAATTATTACTAATCATTACTTTCAGCAGTCTTGCAAACTTTACACTTTGTATTGAATTATTATGTGGGGTTTAGACTAGTTCGTACATACATTGTGTTACCATATCTGGTGTATGCTAAGGTAGTAAACTGATGCTTAGACGTGTAAGAAGAGAAAATAGTCTTAATTGATCTTATTCTGCAAAAAAATAAAAGCAAAGCAAAAATAAAGCCGCCCTTAATTAGCGCAAACATGGGCATATTTCGTGCTGACTTTTAGTGATCTATATGATTTTTAGTGATGCTCATATTTTAGGTGACTTTCAACTAGACATGGGTTGGCAAAATCAATATCTAATGTCTTTACATTTATAGGCCAACATTCTGTTTGCCCATATCCAGTGTAATGTTCTGTTGTCAAGATGAAGCCCCTAATGTCTATACCATACCGTGATTTTGATGAGTTTTGTAATTACTCACTGCTTGTGTGTGGTGTGTTTTAACAGCATTAAATATGTGCAAATATTAGTCTCCGCTTGAATTTTACGTGTTTCACTCAATAACGCGGTTATTGTAAATAGTGTTAATAAATAAATAGCGTTTTCTAATCAGTAAATAACCATCGTATTTTTGTCTGCGGGTATTGGCTATAGGAGAGCAAAGTAAAGCTGGAGCCTTTAAATAGAGTTTTCCTATGTCACCTGTGTTTGGCCTTTGAGCCTGCCAGCTGAGATCTGTCGCTTGCTGTGGCGCTTCGATGCTCAAAGTGAATTTCAGGAAAAGTGTCCTATGTACCACTCCGCCAAGCACATTTGAGCATGCCATGGAGGAATGACAGGAATTCTGTCAGGCAAAGGTGGTGGTGTGAGTGTGGGAGAGCCTGCAGGCAGATGAGTATGCTATGCTTGCTTGCACTAAAGGGTCTAATAGCACTGGAGGTGAGGCCCTTTTGTCAAGCCTTGTGTTAAGGCTCGCGCTGAGCAGTTGCACTTTCAGCTCCACCATCCTGTCATGTCTACCCATCAGTTCATGTAAATACTCATTCCTGATCTCTTCATTGAGTGAAATAATTAGACGGGTTTATTTGCTCGCTTTGGGCTTCAGACCTGTCGTAACTCAGCTAAAAGTACTACTGTTTGTGTGATAGCTTGACTTAGTCTCAGCCTAAATGCCTTCTGGCAGTGTCTTGCAGACATGGGTCCCTGTGCAGGAACAATAGAAATGTCTATCTGATTTAAGGCACGTCTATTAAAGATGAAGTTCCAAATGTGGCTGAAAATGTGTAGTGGGCGCGACAGTGTTGGTGAGCTCTGTAGCTCGGCCATTTTGGCTGTTATTGTGCACGATAGTGTGGGTCCAACAGCGACCCCACACTGCCTGTCTGCCTGTGAGTGGCAGGTATCTCTTGTTGCCATTGCAGCTCCCTCTGTCTGGCAGTGTTCTGGAATATTCCATGGAACAGCGGCAGCAACATTTAAAGGGTAGAGTTGGCGAAGTGGTAGCCCTGGCTGAAAAAGAAATGCAAACCCTCTCTCCGCTCTGCCTTGCTTTTCTTCCCTTCTTTTCCTTACCTCTATCCCTCTCTCTCTCTCTCTCTCTCTCTCTCTCTCTCTCTCTCTCTCTCTCTCTCTCTCTCCTGATGGCGGTGTAGCAGTAGCAGGGTGATTCTCTACACAGCCCCCCTGAGCTGAGCTGAGTGGATTGCAGTGGGGTATAGCGGCCTCCATTTTAGGGTGCAGTGTTTCAGGGGAAGATGGAGAGCCTTGCCCCTGTGCTGTGCTATGGCTGCTCAGTGGAAATGCTCACTACTACTCCATGCCAGGGCTTTGACTGGACATCTGTTTGGCTACTTAATGCCAGCCCAGCGCAGTAGATGTTGTGTCTTGCTTTGACCGTCAAAAGCAGCCGTTCTTTTATATTTTTTTAGTATTTAATCAGTCACGTTCAGAGGAAATTGGGTAGTATCAACATTTAGGCCATGGTTGTTGAATTATATTTTGTACAGTTTTAACATTTCAGCGATCTTAGCCGACAGTATTATATTTTACATTGTCCAAAAATGTGAGAATGCGAAATATTTTTCAATAATCGTATGCCATTATTTGTTTTTGACAAAACTAAATGTTTTAAGACAATTGTTTTATATGGACAAATTATAATTATAATATTTGCTTAGATCTTCTAAAGACATATTTACGAAGATGATGATTCACGAACCAATGAATAACTGAAAATATTGAAAAAAGTGGCACACATATTAGACATAAGATGGCAACTAATAGCGCTCGTCTTCGGTCAAGTAGGCCTACATAAAGTGCAAGATCTGTTTCATCATAGTAGTTTATGACAATATACCTTTGGTAGTGAAACCAACAAACAAGCAACAAAATTAAATAAAATAAAAATCAGAATGACTACCGTGGTCGCAGTTGAATACATTTGAAATTTTTAAGATTGCACAAAATAATGTCGTTATACTACTAAAGATGTAAAACTCAGCATCTCTGTTCTGTGTTCCCCAAGCGCAAGGGTCATTTAAGTGAGACGATTACTTCCTCAACCCTCTGCTAAATATCTGATGTAATGTAAGCTAAGCCAATGAGACTGATTGAACTGCACACTCTGGAGCTTTCCAAGACAGAAGAAGCACGCAAATATGGCGATGCTTTTTTAATGATATAATGGCTTTAAACACAATGACCGGCACCGCTCTGTCACAGCACAGGGCGCATTGATGGTGTGCTGAAATAGGAGCTGTATCGTGTGTTAAGGTTTTAAACGGTGACCAAATGTTAGCTTTACCTTAAATATAAAGTTGTAGCAATAGTAGTAGATGGCCCAGCCAAAACAAGTTAAAACCTTTTGACTGCAAGTTTTGTACAAGATTATTAACTCTGACAACAAATTTTTGACAGGCTAAATATCCCAGATATTTATTGAGGTTGTTTTTTTTTTTGACACTTGTAAGTATTTAATGCTTAGTACAAGACTTCAATGGCAAATTATATTTCTGTGAATGTAATTAATCTAGTATTGAAACAGTTTGTGTCCATAAAGCATTATTTTGCCGCAAAAATAAGTAAGGTGTATATTTTTAACAGAAACTTGTATGACATTGTCACCCCAATACTGAACAAGATGATCACATTAAGTTTATGTTAAATTATTGAGTTGGCCTAAGGACCGAACCTTGGTGGACTCCTGGTTATACATAAGCACCTTGAGACACCTGAAAATAGATCTGTTTACCTTGCATGGCAAAAGTGCTGCAAAATGACAGGCAAGGCAAGGGCAATGTGAACGGTTGACGGCCCTCTGGCAGATCTGTTAAAAGAGTTAGAAAGAACTTTCACTTTTATCACTGATAATCAATTTCTTTTTTTTTTCATTAAAAAGAGGCACACCCTAAAAAGTCTGAATAAAGATTTGTGAAGACAGACCATGTAAACAACTCCAGGGGGCATTTACACATTATTACACATAATTGCAGATTATCTTACAACTACTTCCTCCCTCTCTATCATTTTTTAGCAGTTGAAGAACATACTCTTTTGATAATGGAGAGTCTGAAGGGTATATGGATTTTTCAGCACACTTCATGGAAAGTTATAGAAAACAGAGAGACAGCACCATTGTAGAGGATGCTTACATCAGGGTCATTACATGGCAGGCGTCATCAACAACAGTTTGAAATGTAAAACTGCTTAGAATTATTGCAAGCCATCAACAATTTTTATTGATATTATATTGAAAAAACATATTTTTCAATTATATTTTCTTGTTAAAGTAGTGTGAAAAGTTAACTGTAGCGTCTTTTATACCGCTTAATGTATTTTGTGTTTGTTATTTTATACTACATATAGGCTATATTTTACATATTCTTACAAAAATAATAGTTAAAAGGACACTTACAAAGTCCATTTAAAATACATTGGAATTTTACAGCGACATTTTTAAGCATGTTGAATATTTTGTGGAATTTAACTCAAAACATAGTTCTAATCAGAATGTTTCAAAGTGTTAATACCTCTGAGGCGTGTTGTATGGCTTGAAACCGTGGCGTATTTTTCATCACATGTAGATCAGCTATTGCTGGCCTAGGCTTCTAAATGAGTAAAACATCGTCACTCCGAGTGACCACACACACCCGCCATATGCCACTAAAAGAAATAGTTCAAAACAACGCACGCTCGCTCATCAGCATGCAACAGTGCAGTATATTTAAAAATCGCCAAATCATTTATAACCTGTCTCTGTCAATCTGGGCGGCTTCTTGGTTGGAATAAGAATGGATTTTCCACAACTTGCCTAAAAACAATCGACTCTCTCTCTATAAAACATGAAGTCTTGGGGTGTGAGGCTTCTCAGGGTGGGATTTTGAGTTGGGTCTATGAGGGGGGGATGAGTTTGGTGCTCTGCTCAATCTGTTCTCTGCTTTTTGCACTCCATTCAGGACACACTAAGCCCTGCCTGTGATCTTCCTACCACAAAGGTATAGGAGAGGAGGGGTATGGGTGTTTTTTTTAAGGTGTGTCTGTGTGTGTGTGTGTGTGTGTGTGTGTGTCTTTACATCTGTGTGTCTGTCTCTGTTTGTGACTATGAGTGGATTCTGTGATATTTGTGGCTCAGCAAGTTCAGTCTGTGCTTCAGTACCCGAGCTACTGTTTGGAAAGATTCCTGACTTGCTGAGTTTGACCTTCAGCTCCATGGCTTAGCCACTGGGAAGCTTTTGAGTGTGTGTGTGTGTGTGTGTGTGTGTGTGTGTGTGTGTGTTGTAATGGGACACACTTCCAGTCGATACATGGGAATGTTTTAATCAAAAGCCACCGTGTACACGCTGTACTTCGAAAGCGACTCTGGCTTCTTCGCTACGCTCAATGAGTCAACCTAGAGACTGATTAGCACGTGGTCTGTTCCCGAAACACTGTCTCGTTCTTACCCGCCCTATTGCAAAAGTCGAAACGCATTAATGGAATTGTAAATATCTGCAAAGTTTGGAGTGACTTAGATGTAAAAAGAAGCGTGGAAAATCGCAAGAATGATTTGGCACCTTATTGCCACTTCTGCTTGTGCTGTTCCAAACTCACTTTTCCTGCAAAGCAGGGCGTGACATGTGCTGTGTTAGTGTGAAAATGTGTACCAACTGCAGCCTAACTATCGTATGTATTTTCTGTATGTTATGGGCGTATATTAGGAGACCTTACCTGATTCTGACAGCCCTAAATTTCCCACCTGATTTCACTTGACAATATTTGTCTGAACTGTTTCTGTTGAGTTAGCAGGGTGAGGTTGGTTGTCTCTTTCTGAAGACGTCCCATCAAGGGGATCTGGTGCAAAGCTGAGCAAATAGAGAGCTTGTGTTGTGAGCTGGTGGAGAGCAACCTTGGGCTGGAGCGCACAGTGTGGCAGAGACATGCGTGCTAATGTTATTGGATTGTTTATTAGGGAATGTGAATATTTTCATTAAGTTGGGGAATAGAGCAGGAGAGGGAGGGAGAGAGCCTCACTCATATCTTCAAGGTCCCCAAAGGCACTGCAATGTATTTTAATGAAATCTCATCTCCTATGCCATCTCTCTCCCTCTCTCTTTCACTCTTTCTTTCTTTCTTTCTTTCTTTCTTATCCTCTTCTCTCTCTCTTCTCATTCTCTCTCCCATGCACACCCTTCATTTCTCCATCTCTTCTTCTCTCTCCTCTCCTCTCCCCCTCTCCGTGCCTGTGCCTCTTGAACACACAGCAGCTGCCTTCTCCTGTCTAATGGGCTTTTAATTAGTCCTACGCTTGAGATGAGAGCAAGCATGCCACAGCTTGTCGCTAAAACAGCTGATGAACAGGTCTTATCATTTCATTCAGCGTCCCCCCAGAGATCTACCATCACATGCCCTCGCACAAAATGTTTAATAAAGCTCTCAAGACATAATATGATTTCATACTCTGAAATGAAGCCAGAAGTACTGACGATTCTCGACAAACGGGCGCCATAAATTGCGCGGCGTACAGCCGAGCTGATAGAGCAGTTTGAGTCACTGCCCAACACCCAACCGTGACGTTCTAGTCTCCTTGCCGACTGGGCCGGTATTCACAATGTTTATTTTGCTCTGGACAGTTCTGTTGTTGTCTTGTGTGGCCCCACATCCACCTATTCCCACTTTAACCATAATGTTGGTGGAAAAATGCAAAACAACCCTACTTGATATTCACCTGTGTTTAGTATCACTTCAAGTATGCAATGAGCTAGTTATTATCAGCAAACAAGTTTGAAATCAAGCGCATTAGGCCTAATCAAAGCAAAGTTGGAAAAACAAATATATGCCTGAAAGATTAAAGTAATTGGCAAAATTATACCGCACCAATGTTTTTCATTTGCAGTTTTGATTAACATAGGGTTGGGACGGGTGTGGACCACTGGACCACACGGAAAAATAAATCCACCACAGGTCCCTGGTAATTAATTTTCAATAAATAAATACATTTTCGAGTGATGCAGGAACGATTGTCTGTAAGCAACATGACTGAAATGGTGCCCTCATAAACAGGGACAAGTCAATCATTGGCCAGGCATCGATTTTTTTGTTTTCATTGCAAATTCCTAATTGTATCCCGCTGCAACTGTTCCCAGACGGAATATAATATGCTGTCCCTCTTTGACATTCGAGAAGCACGATTTCCCTGAACCTGTTTTGACTGGTCATTTTAATGGAACAATGGCACAATCAAGTTGCCCCCAACCCCCCGCGTGTGCATAACACAC
>JASCIP010000061.1:6217684-6234722 GCA_034783695.1 Sardinella gibbosa | reverse complement strand
AGAAAAAAATACAAGTATTTAAAATATTCAGACCCTGCAGTGACAAAATTACTATAAAGTAGCCTATTGACTTTGTCCTTATAACTCCTGTCTAATACCTGCTAGCTCATGTAATGTGAGCTACTACTAATGTTTGACCATATATAATATAATATAATATATAATATAATATTCTACTTTTGCTTCTCAGCACAATTTGGTGCCCTGCAGCTTCATCTTGGAACATTCACCAATTCCTTTTGATTGTATTGCCTACTGTAGTCTACCCCACAACAATATTAGCATTATGCTCAGGCTGGCTGCATAGCCTACTTCAGTTCTCTTCTATTTTTATGACCAGAAAACTCTTGGACACTTTTTAAATATCTCACCATAGGTCTATAACAAAACAAAAGAAACAAAAATATCTCATAAACATTCACTCTAAGTAAGCTATATAACTGTTTTTGTTTGTTTACTTTTAAAAGAAAACAAAAGTAAAACGCTGTTTTCATAGTTTAAAAGAAACATGGACCTAAATAGATTGAAAATAAATGTAACATAGCCTAGAGCGCAGTGGGCTGCAACAAACAGTAGATGGCGCAATATCCTTACAATTCGTTTTCTATTTGACCGTGGACATACTCTTTGCCGTGGAGGTGAAATGTTGCAACTGCTTCGGGCATGATGACTGCGTCCTCGTCGGAAGAACCCTAAAACAGGTGGCTATTTCAGTGACGTGGTTTCAAATGAATGATTGCATTTTCTGAAGCAGTTATAAATTTATTTAGCCTAATATTGACCTGACAACTCTGAGTGACCCTATAGGCTATGATGCATTTTAATTATGAAAAACGTGCAATCGTCGTAAAACAAAGAAAGAAATTGGGAAAAAAGAAAAGAAAAGAGTTTAAACCAAATTTGATAAAAAAAAATACTTATAGGTCTACTGGGTAGCCTAGTGAAATTAAAATTTGCAACATATCGTCTGGGTCCCAGACGACGTGTTGCAGCTGATGATAAAGTAGCCTACGCCTAGGCTATTTAGTTATCAAATGTCTTCTACGCCACCAATTAAAATAAAAGATATCAACAAAGTTTCTCAAACTGCACTGGTTAATTCGATGATAGATTAGCCCTCTCTCAATGTCCCTGCCCGGTAGTTGCAAGATATTGCCTTCTCCAGTAGCCTACCTGTCACACCCACCGCACTCCAGTGCTCACAGATGTGCGAGATAAGTCATACTGGCCATCTACTCCAGCATCAAATGGGAGCCTGAGAAAACACCACTCAGTCCTGCTCTTGTTTATGTGTTGCTGATACAGATTGTTACATTGAATTGATCTTGCAAAAGGGTTCCCACGGTAGAATAGGAGCCCACAGCAAGTCGGTGCATAACTCAGGGCTGCATGTGCCTTTATTTCTCGGATCTAGACTAAACTAGGACGATGTAATGATTATTTGTGTACCATAATAGTCTTGTAGCCAGGCTTCCCTCACGACACATTAGAGGTCATTAATCCCAGATCACAGGTAGCCAAGATGGAACTCATTCAGTATTGATCTTGAATTGGCGTGGTGGTACATTTGCATAGGTTGTTTGTAAATAAAGCTCGTCAAGATATTTCGGTAATACGGTATTTCGGTAATTTTATCATCACAAAATATTATTTGCAACAGGCATTCGTTGGAGAGCGTTTGAAACGACTGATATACTCTACTTGTGAATATACGTAAAGGTAGATCTTTGCATGCCGGTTTACGCTGATCACACTGTAGACGCATGCTCATCTTATGGCATTCAGTTTACCTAGTTGTACATGTCGAGTCGTGAGTAAAAATGTTACAACCCCTCCTCCGAAGATCGGTGTTGGGCGTATGTGCATCCGCTCTTCCATAGGAAATAGTCCCGTCATAGCCTAGGCTACTGACACTCGGCCAAACGCTTTGGCGGGAAAATACAGGGCGGAGTAATACACACAACAGCACTAGACTTATTCATGCGCCAAATGACAGTCTGCACTTCATTCCGAGTAGCAAGCCCGGGGTGCGAGTGTTCGCCGTGAACTCCGCTGCTGGTTGCTTCGTGAAGTCGCAGAGATTTTTGTTGCCCGTGCCACATATGCTGGCAAGGACTATTTCTCTTTGGATATTTCTCTCAACCTACGTGTTTTTGGCAGCATTAACATTTTCAACGCAAACGGACATTTTCCCTTATTGCCTCCGTTGAACACACGGTAAGAATCTTTTATTTCGTATGCTTTCCATGGTCAGTACGCAATGAAATTTAATGCAAATACGCATGCTTTTTATTAACTTAGAAATTGCACTCTTCCCAAATGTTTACTGTTATAAAGGACTCCATAAAAGGGCTTGTTAAAGGTCATACTTCCATTTGGTCTGTTGCATGCATTTTTTCCTATCATGCTACGTTTAAATGTCCATTAGCAACATCAGATACCGGCTGTTGTAGCGCTCGTTTGCTTTTCCTGTCAGCTGCTCTCTTGATTGCAAGCCTGTTTTGTGGGAGACGAACGTTATTCTGTCCACACAGGGCTTACGTTATATGCAATACTTGAATTAATATTATATCGGCTACCATGAGCTAACAGTGAAACACACAGTGGAACATTGCGCATTTTCACAACCAACTAAAATATTGCAGACATGAAGAAACTTGGATGTTTCATGCAAATATATTTGTGCTATTTCAACTGACAGACATCAGTGTAATGTTGTGGTGTGTTGCTTTTTCTCCTAGGTCGCCAACATGCCGCTAAATTCAAGTTTGGCGAGTAAAAACTACGATTACGAATATGACATGGTTCAGCCTTACTTCTATTTTGAAAACGACGATGAGGATTTCTATCACCAACAACAGGGACAGCTTCAACCGCCCGCTCCTAGCGAGGACATTTGGAAGAAATTCGAGCTGCTGCCCACTCCACCTCTGTCACCAAGCCGACGACCCTCGCTCTCTAGCCTCTACCCCTCAACAGCCGACCAACTGGAGATTGTGTCGGAGTTTCTCGGGGACGACGTCGTCAACCAGAGTTTTATCTGCGACGCAGACAGCTCCAAGTCTATCATTATCCAGGACTGCATGTGGAGCGGCTTTTCCGCTGCAGCCAAGTTGGAGAAAGTGGTCTCCGAAAGACTTGCATCGCTCCAGGCTGCTAGGAGAGAATCCTCATCAAGCGACAGCACGGATAGCAGCCGGCTGAACGCGAATTATTTGCAAGACCTCAACACATCTGCCTCGGAATGCATTGATCCTTCGGTGGTCTTTCCTTACCCCTTGGCCGAAAATCCCAAACCAAGCAAAGTTACACAGCTGACAATTTTGTCAATGGAAACTCCTCCCAACAGCGGTAGCAGCAGTGGCAGTGATTCAGGTGTGTGTCTGTTCTTTTGATTCTGCACGTTTCAACTCTATTGTAATCGAATTTAAAGTCGAACTTTAATATGTGGTGTCAATTTACACATTGAGTGCCCATAGCTAAATTGATGGCTCCTCTTTGGTTTTGACAAATATTTTCCTGTTGACATTAGTCTATGCACTATACAAGATAATCTTTCCATTGAGAAAGCAGGGTAATATCAGTCACGGGTGCCCTTGATGTCAAGGGTGGAAAGCGTGAAAATTTGCACTAGATGATCCGGAGCCTACTAGTGGTAGTTGCATAAGCAGCTCCCCCCGCCCCCTGGCTCCCTGGCCCCCTCCCCACCCTGATCCACGGCTAGATCCCAGCCTCTAGACAGACATGAACTGTAGGCTAGACTGTAACATTGCGGTGCTCAAACATCAGCTGACGAAGAAAGGGGGTGGGGACTGGAATGCAGAGATTTTTTTCCCCCCTCCAACAGAAGTGTGAAAAGGCATTCAGATTAACTCTTCGAGTTCCATTTATTTTTTTAAGCAGGGGCTTTTTGTTTGTAATGGTTGATCCTTGTCTGAGTATATGATATTAATATGACTTTGTTTTTGTCCTTGCAGAAGATGATGACGATGAGGAGGAGGAGGATGAGGAAGATGATGAGGAAGAGGAGGAGGAGGAGGAGATTGATGTAGTGACTGTGGAGAGGAGGCAAGCCGTAAGGCGGAGTGACTCTGACCCCTCCAACCTGCGCCAGCACAGCCCCCTGGTGCTCAAGCGTTGCCACGTCTCCACCCATCAGCACAACTACGCCGCCCCACCCTCCACCCGTCATGAGCAGCCCGCCGTCAAGCGCTTGCGTCTGGAAACGGTCGCCGCCAGCAACAACAGCCGACCCGGGCGACAGTCAGGCAGCAGCCGCAAGTGCTCGAGTCCACGGACATCAGACTCTGAGGATAACGACAAGCGCAGGACTCACAACGTGCTGGAGCGCCAACGGCGCAACGAACTCAAGATGAGCTTTTTCGCTCTGCGGGACGAGATCCCGGAGGTAGCCAATAACGAGAAGGCTGCCAAGGTGGTGATCTTGAAGAAGGCCACAGAGTGCATCTTCAGCATGCAGTCTGATGAGCAGAGACTCCTCTCCCTGAAAGAGCAGCTGAGAAGGAAAAGTGAACAGTTGCGACTTAGGCTGGAACAGCTTCGGAACTGTCATGTATGAAGTCTAACCAGAGGAAATATCAAAATAAGAGACTTTCAAATGTTCAGCTTTTTTATGCAAGTTAAGAGACTGTTGCCCTGTATAGTTGTGATGTTGCATGGAAATGCAATTTTTTGTTTTTTAATATGTCTGATTTTCATGTTCAACTGCCTCAAAGTTTTAAAGGTGGGGAAATTTAATAATTTGTATTTAAGTCCTTTATTTTTATTAATAAAATATAAAAAAAATAAGGCTGCCTGTTGTGTAGACCTTGAAATAAATACCGTTTTGTATCTTTTTGTATATACCGAATTTAATATTTCTTGAGAAGTGTATTTTGAGTGAGTGTGAGTGTTCAGACTTTGTTTCACTATGTTATTTCTATGTTCATGAATCAAATACATTTCTCTTTCAACTTACTTCCTGTTGCTTCGTTCTTATCCTTTCCTTATGTGTTACAGTCTGTATTAGCAAATGGGTCATTCAAAACCCTCATGGATTGCCTCTATAAAGGGAGGTGAACACTTGTTCTTAACCACTTTCACACTACATGTGTGACTTTGCCACTTCCTATCAATTAAGTGCCGAGAACTAAAACAAAATCATAAATGGTGTATCAGCCATACAGAATACAACATTGTCTGCCCCTGGCCTCCACACTTGGGCACTGTAAGTGTAAGTGATTAAATGAAATGCGTCTAAAGTCAGCTACTAGATTGCTAGTGCTCCTACAGGAGCAACACAGTGTTTAGTCCTAGTGTACATCAACACCCGTCTCCAGTCATGATGCATGGGCGCGCCTGGAGTTCAAACCCGCTCTCGCCTGAGCCATCCTGCCCTGTTAGATGCACAGGAGTGCATCCTCTGAGCTCTGGAGTCAATTACTCCCGATGTCTGGTGTAAGTTGATTTACATTATGCCCCTGCTGCGTGTATCATCATCTTGTTAGGATGAATGACCATCATGTGTGTGGACTAGCTGACAGCCACACCCTCTGCACCTACCCACCATAGATGCGCGGTAGCCTATCATAGATTACTCGATTTGGTTGTAATGATGAAAGTGTTGGTTTTACTGATTTACCACCATATACTCACACCATACACTGTATGTCTATCACATAATATTCACGGTCGGGAAGGAACAACCTGCAACATGCACCGATTTCGTTTTCAATCACGCTGCCGTGGTGAATCACTGCAAACCCACCTCCCCTTGGCTATGCTATCGCTCCTCGATTTTCATCAAAGGAACAGCACATTCGGCAAACCCATCAACTACCCATTGTTACAGCCCTTGCACATGTGGTTTGTGGTCCATGTTCATCAGGCGTTTGTAACCGAATGTTTGATCTGCTACTTTAATTCTGAACGCGCAAGTGTCCATTCCTGTGGCACTGCTTTCTCCTCCACTCGCAGTGGAAGCGCTGCACGCCCGTGACGTCACGACTGTATCTGACTGTATGCAGAATGTTCCGAGCGCGTGCTCTGCCTCCGCTCTGAGCACATGGAAAAGGGTCGAGATTTAGCGGCTAGGTGAAGTGGCAGAAAGCAATACCTGGACCCCCTCAAAGGAATATCATTCGGCCAGCACGCAAAACAAAGGAAAATGGGTAAGGACTATATTTATATGCCTGTTCCATTATGCTTTGCCTGTCCATGCTGTTTGATGTTATGTTAGACACATTAGCTTATGGAAATACTGAGCAGGTAATAAATTATTGGGGACTGAATAAGAATGGGCTGGTCCACATAGGTTTAACATAACACATGTAATTTCCTTTGTTAATGTATTTTGATGACATTTTTGGATGCAAGAAGAAACCAACTGTTTATCAGCTAAGCTAACAAGCTACATTGCTGAAATGATACCTTGATGTAGCCTACTTGCAGAACACCCTTTATCCTCTGACATGTTGGCTAGCAATTGAACAAAGACATCCAATATGTGTATTACTTTGACCTTTGCATAATTATTGTGGTGTTCTTGCCTATACATTTGAGCAAGTGATGTTATTGATCTTCTGGGCTTGTACAGTAGGCTACATCTTTATATTGATTCCAGAAGGCAGTAGTCTATCATCACATTTAGTCTAGGCAAACTATTTGAAGTCACTTATTCTAATGACAGTATTCTCTACATGAGTAGCTATGTTCAGCAACGCTGCCTTTTGTGCCGTTCTGGCTACCCTGAATAAATAGTTTCACATAATACAAAATACTTTCCCCTATACGCTTTTGCAAAACATTCTAGTCCAACAAAGAGGTTGCAAGAGCTATTTGATAATATTTGACCATGTGCTCTGCATAAATACAATCTGCGCTCTATTTTGAGAAAATGACAGATTTTTGAGCATGTCATGGTTTGTTTAAGCATCCCAATGTCATGATTATTTTATGTGCACAGTTGGCCAGTCTGTCCAGAATTATAGTTTTTGCTGATTGGTTTGTTCATCTAACACACTCAGGTTGTATTTTTGTTAGGATTTAATGCGGTTGCGAACAGCCGTCTGACCGAAGAGCAGATCTCTTATCTCTGAAGGCTACATAAAACATAATAATCAACTCATCTAAGATGTCCCATAGTTATATCTCTCACAACAGCTGCAGAACAACAGGCTTTGCCATCAAACACTAACATTCACTGATCTGGCAGGTCCTCAAACAACAAGATTTCTGGAAAGCCGAGAGTTGTCCGCCAGTGTTGATGCCACCTCCCCGTCTGAGTATCTGTGTTCAGGGAGCAGCCTAGTCACCCTTTCCAAAGGTTTGATGCTAGGGTCATATTTCAGTCTCACCAACGTGGCAGTCAGGCTTGTCTGTGAGTACCCCAATTTCCTAGTGGTCAAAGCATACCAAACGCACACATTAATGAGATTGATTCTCTCAATTTTATATTAAGATAGTATTGCTCAAGCTTGTTTATTTGTATCATAATGCATTTAGGCTAATTTCTCAAATCCTCAGAACTCGGCAGACTTAATGCTCCTCTGTAGAACAAACTAGTCTGTCTGACGAGCAGAGTTGGCTTGCACAGAGCTGTGGCCAGCACACTGTAGGTTAGCGTAGGTGGTTGAAAGGACATTCAAGTGTAGGGGAACTGCAGCTCCTCACAGCGCCTCCCAGTCTCTTAGTCTCCAGCTGAAACCTGAATAAATCAGAGCTGTTAGCTCTGCGCCATGCCAAGTCACGGTATAGGCACACAAACACACGCACACACTGCGCACACACAGGCTGCACTGCGCACACATGGCCCTTTCGATCTGCTCAGGCACATGTGAACAACAGCCCGGCTGTTTCTTGTTCTTTGGATGGCGCTGTGCATGTTACGTAATCCGCCTGTTTTTGGAGCACAGATTCACGCTGAGCAAAACCTAGTGGCAGACGTAGCCACATAGACAAGGCAGAGCTCTGTCTGGTCTCTCTCCCTCGCTCACTCTTTCGCTCTCTCGCTCCCTTTACCACACACACATGCGTAAACGCAACACCCCAGCTGGCCTGGTTTTACCTCCAGCCTTCACCTCATTTCCTGCTGACATCATGCCCCTACCTGCAGGCTATGCACAGCCACAGCTCTCTGCACTGCACATGCTCCGTTCAGAGTCAGTGCAACTTGCTTTGTTTTCTACTTCTTCTCCTTAGTTTTTAAAAAAGCTTTTCTGACTTTCTCTCTCTTACGTCCTTGTATGCCTATCCCACTATCACCTCTTGGCTTGCTGTCATTTCTTCCCACTTGGAATCCCCCTTTTCATTTCTTTCTCTTTTTTTTATTCCACTCTACTTTTTTCTTACTCTTTCGCATTCCCCACACTCCCCCAATCCTTCTTTCCGTCAGACTGCGTCTGTGTTTTCTTTGGCCCGTGCGGGCTGACCGAGTCCAGCTGCCAAGCGCTCTCCTGCACAATGTAGCTGCTCTGTGAGCAGGAGCCAGAGAGCTGCCGCCAGTGCTTAGGAAAATAGAGCTGTGGAAAAAGCCAAGAGGCTGCCCTGATTTAAGCACTGAAAGAGTCAAACTCGCAGTGGATCAGCAGCCAAGCGCTCCCCCTGGATGGCCTCATGGTCACAGCCGGAGAAATCCGAGCCTCCTTCAGCTTGTGCTGCTGTGTCGTCAAAGGCTCCTAAATACACACACACATATGCTCTCTTACACACACACACACACACACACACAGACACGTACCTCCTCTCTTGAACAGCTGTTCAGCAAATAACTTGCTGTTTTTTTACAGTCCCACTTAGAAGGAAGGATGATGTTCAGTGAGCCAGAGAGAAGCAAAACAAAAGTTCTGTTTTTTTACGCCCTCCATCACATCATGACTCTTTGTGTTGCGTAATTTCTTTGGAATAGTCCGCCAATGTGGTCCTATTGGTTCCCAATCCTGCTGTTAAATTACAGATGAGGGAACCCGAAGTCTTAGCTAAAGTTTTATTTACAACATTGCAGTCTTGGGGAAAATGCTGATGCCTACACAGAAAATTGTCAGTAGGGAAGTAACCCCCCACCCCTGAAAAAGGAGCGGCCATATTGTCTGTACTGTATAGTATGTACAGTAGATAGTATTGTTACAGTTATTGTTCATGTAATCACTTATTCTGATTCATAGTTTGTGGGATCAGTTTCTGGTGACATGCTGACAGCAAACTCTGCATTGATGCCACATTATTGAGGCCCAGTTATTAAATTAGTGTACTTGCTGAAAGTGTACTTGCTGATACCATTATGAATAAAGCAGAATACTACATAGAGCAGTAAGACTTCTGATAGGCCTATGGAACAGTTGTCATCAAAATACAACTACTTTGAAACTTATGGTATTGTCATTATATGAATCATGTTACATACTGCACAAGTGCAGGATAAATTCTGAAAAGAACAGAAATGAACTGAAGTAAACATAAATGTGAATAAATAAATGTGTTTAGTAACGCAGTGTTGCCCTGAAACAGCAGTAGCAGTGGAGTAGTAGCCTAAAAGATAACATTTATGAGCTGTCACACAAGGCCTTGAGTATTAGCTTATGACACTTCAATGCCCAAACATTTTGAGAGTGAAGTGACACAGTGTGACAAAGTTATTTATTGCCAAGGTCTGAAGACAATACAGGAAGTGAGAGCACAGACCATGATTGTGTCAATCAAGTCTGGACACGGAAGGGTGTGTTTGAAGTAAAATGAGACATTTTACTTCTTGAACTTGAAAACTCACAGACCTTTGCTTTGACGAATTATTTAAAATGTTACATGTCTTTCGTTTTCTTATAAAATCTTGGAACAAGCTGCACTAAAGCCAAAATTTGTATACTTCTTTCATTTTATTTTTTATTGTGGGAGATTTCATTTGTCATTTTGACTTTGATCGATTTGGATTCCTTTTTTCATTTTGCACGGTGTAAATCCAGTGCTTAGTGTCCTGTCTGAGTTGTAACCAAAAAAGGCAAGCCCATTTTGTTGTGTCTCGCCCCTCAGAGAGACTCAGCAGACAAGCGGTTGAGCCCGTAAAGCATGTCCACCAACAAATTACGCCAACAGGCCTTCAACTCTGCCGCCCCAGCAAAGCTCTGAAAAGAACAAGGATTCTGAGAGTCGGAAGATATTTTATCTCCTCCGTGCACTCGAGGTCCCCACACTCCCCAGCTCGAATTCCGAGCAAGTCTGGAATGTGGTGGAAGGATTTAAACAAAAACACCAGTCTTTAGCCGAGAGAGAGTGTGTGTTTCGGGTGGGTGGGTAAGTTTCCAGGCTTTCCCTGTTTACACTGTTGTATCAGGGGCTGCTATTAGTTAGACTTTTTAATGCTCTTTCAGCCCCAAATGAGAGGGCGTAGGGGGGGGGTGGATGACTGATAAATGCAGGCTGCCGTGCCGGGCGGTCACAGGCACATCGGGGGTATTATGTAACAGCGCTCCCACCCCCCCCCCCCCCCTTCAGCATCACTAATGACTGCCAAGTCTGGCTAAAGGCACAGTGCTCTGCAGTTGCGAATGGGAGGAGAGACTACTGGAGCTTTTCAGCCTTCAGAAGGGGAAGTGAAGGATACGCCAGACAGTGACGCCTAAAACGTGTGTTTGTTGTCGGTGTGAAGGGCTGCCACTTAGTGCCAAAGGGACAGTTTGGAGAGAAAGAAGTGGTGGAATCAAAAGAAAGGAACTCCGTATGATCTGACATAATTACTCTGTAGTTGTTTGAAGTAAATATTTCAGCAAAAAAAGACACCTTTCAGAAATTTCCTATGAAATGAATCGTGTTGAAGGTTTCAGTGTTTACTATCAGTGTAGGGCGGATGATAACCTCTTAAGATGAGTCAGTCAGCAGTCATCTGGTCGGTGCATCTCAGGGTCAGCCTTACCCTTCCTGTGTTAGTGTCTTAACTAAGCTGAATAAATTGGAATCGCAACAAAATTCCAAAGTTTGTCCTTTTGATTAGATCACTCGGAGTACCATGATTTCTGCTCCCAGTGACTGTGTGTGCATTAGCCTATAGGGCTATTTAAATGGCTTCTACTTTTTGTTAATGAGCAGATCAGGTGACTGTCCCTGCCATGTGCGTCTCGTCATGCTGGGTCACTGGATTTAGCATGCAGCTGCTGTGGAGATTCCATTGGCTGCCAGCAAATGCGTCTGATGGGCATGGGTGGGGGTGGGGGTGTGGGGGTGGGCATGGGTGTGGGTGGGGGTGTGGGTGTTAGTCTTGTGGAAACAAGGGGGTGGCATGGGTGGACCAAACAGCTGATAGACTCCCTCCCAGACTCCTGACAAATGGTGCGGCAGCAGCAATGTCTTATGCAATTCAGACACAGTTCATTTACTTTCCGGGCTGATTTAATGTTTCTTCTTTTCTTTTTTTTCCATTGGTCCGCGTTAATAGAAATAGTGGGACCCCAGCAACGAGTCTCCAGGCTGCACGCAGCCTTCATTCCTGTGCTTGTTCTCCCCTCCATCTCCATGGCTACAGTTGTATGGAAACATGGTATTTAGAATCAGATGGAAGGGATTTTTCCCTAACTACACAACTGGCTCTTAGAGCTATAAGCAGCTCAAATCCACACACTTCCTCATAACACCCAATAAAAGTCTAAAGGGATCAAACATTTTTTATCTTTGGAGGCTTGACTGCAGGCAGGGGAGGGGCGGGGCGGGTGGTGG
Source organism: Sardinella gibbosa (assembly GCA_034783695.1). Classification (NCBI taxonomy): domain Eukaryota; kingdom Metazoa; phylum Chordata; class Actinopteri; order Clupeiformes; family Clupeidae; genus Sardinella; species Sardinella gibbosa. Next base: position 6,223,022 of record JASCIP010000061.1, on the reverse strand, counting down.
GGCGGGGGGTGTTGATGGAGAGGGGTTGGCATGTGGTTGTCTGTGCTGGTTGTCTGTGTGGCGAAGGGCACATTGCGTGGCAGAAGGGGCCACAAATCATGCCAGGCAGGCGAAGGCATGGTTTTTGCGTGCTGGCATCACTGATCCCTGCACACTAGCGTGCTGTGCTCACTGGCTTAGCTCTAAAGCTTCACTCACATCCAAGAGGGAGAAGCTGCTTTTTTGATTGTTGTTGATGTTCACTGGGTCATGGAGAGAATTAAATATGTGTGTGGTGGTGAAGGGGGGGGGGGAGACGGGAGTGGAATCAGGGTGACCCAACAAGGCTAGAAGCACACTGCCAGCAGTCAGGGAAACAGATATGACAGAACGAGTCCCGGAGGGTGAATGGGCCATCAAACGCGCGTCGAGACAGCTGGACCCCTTGCTCTGTGGTGTCATTCTCCCATACAGGGAAGAGACGGCGGGCCAGTCAACTGGGTGACTCACTGAGGAGTCACTGAGAAAGGGGCAGAGCTTCGGCAGCTGCCAGGCTCTTTAACAGGGAAAGAAGAAGGAGAAAGACAAGAGACAGGCGGTGAGAAGGAGAAAGCTGCAAAAGGGAAAGGGTTTGGTGACCTGGATGGGATGGATCTTCTACTGTCTTCTACTGTCCCATTTTCCAGGCCCGGCTTGGGAGTGAGTCACAGCTACTACAAACAGAGTGTTTGTTTTCCAGCCCCTTCACCTCCTGCCAGGAGAAAAAAAAAAAAAAAAAACCTCACTGGCTGATTCATGTGAGCTGTACAACTGACCTACATACATGTAATGCCACTGTGAGCAGAAATAAACAAGGGGCAGGGAGATGTTTAACAGGAAACAATCCTTTGGGTCCCATGACTGAGATTAGAGCCACACAGATGACCTTTGAGCGTAGTATGACCGATGACTGCGCACAAGGAGCCGCGGGAACGAGACACTTTTCAAACTGCAAACAAAGCCGCCGTTGAATGTTTTGGAAGAATGACAAGGGCAGGATTGTTTAATTGAAAGATCAACAAGCTTGTGAATGAATGACTTTTTTTTACAAACACACTCTTATAAGCCACCTCTCATGTGGAACTAGTAAACGAACAGCAGAGTTTTAGATCTGCTGAAGATTTCTGGCAAATGCCAGATTTTGACAGGAAAAAGAACAGTTTTTACTGATCTCTTTGTGGTTCATTAACGGAAAGATTATAAATAATGCCATGCTTGACTTTCTCTCCCCTCCCACGACCTTCTTCTCTCCCCTGTAGTTATCGCCGATTACCTTCAGTTGATTATTTTTGTTATTAATTATCCTTTGCTTTACAAAGCACCATGGGAAATTAAACTTCCCGTCCTGCCAGCAAGCAGCTCATTCTTCCTTCCGTAATGAAGCCCAGTTCTGTAATTTGTTTGTTTTCTCCAGGAGGAGAATGATCTAGAACCACAGGGGAACAGGAGCACGTCCAATGGAGGGCCACCAGCTGCAGACCCTCCACCGCTAATCTGAGCATCAGAGCAGTTTAATGAAATATTAACATTCCTGCTCTGGACGGATAGGAGCAAGTGGGCCAACAGCTTTCTCCATCACTTGTGGATTAGAGGTCGAAGGTCAGACCTCCCTGTCCCTTGCTCTGTCTGTTTCTCCCTCTCTCTCTCTCTCTCTGTCTCTCTCTCTCTCTGTCTGTCTCTCTCTCTGTCTCTCTCTCTCTCACACCCCATGGTAATTAGGCTGATTGACAGCCTTGGCTGCAGCTCAAGGAACTCTCACTTTGCCACTGGCCTGGCTTCCCCAAGGCTAATGGGTGGGTAGGGCTTGAGAGGTATTCAAATGCGGAGGCGTCTCGTAAAATGAAACCTCTATTGTTCGAGATTCCTGCCACCTCATTCCTCTCCTCCTTGCCCTTCAAAGAGGTGTTGAGGAGGCTCTTTTCTCCTTCTGCAGATTGCATGGTCATGGTGCAGAGAGAAGTCACCTTAACACTGTTTAGCCAGAGTGAGGCAGAGACAGAGAGTGCTAGAGCACATGAAGATGAGAATGCGTCCCAGTCTCAAACACTACCCCAGTGCAGTCTCTCTCCTTTCCTCCATCACCTCCACCTCCTCTTAGTGGGCCTGTCCTCCCAGACCCAGCGCCCTCTTCCACTTGCCCATCCTCCCAACTCTCTCCCCATGCCCATCTGGTGTGCACACACACACTGGGGCAGATTTGAAAGGTTCCTTTAGACCAAGTGTGACAGCAGTTGGCAGCAGACGCTGTGGCGCTGTCAAAGGGTGTCAGACAGGACACCAGGCAGGTGTCGGGGGAGCCGCCTTATTTACAGTCCTTCACACCTGAACTCAGCCTCGCTGGCCAACTGTGGGCCTTGCTGGAACCTGGGCCTATAGCTCACTAACACCCCCCCCCTACCCCACCCCCTCCAAACACACACACACCCCTTCAGCTGTGCCTGTAAATGGAGGTGACGCTTGATTTCTGTCTCTTCAGCGCTGCCTGTCTGGGCATCTTCAGAAGAAGCTCCAGCCTGCCTTATTTATCCGCAGCTTCTCCCAGCAATGCCAGTATGTCATGCCACGGGTTTATACTGGGCCTCGAGGGGCTGCAGAGTGGAGCGGGATGTTTTGGCAGGGTGACTAAATGAGGATGAGTAATATTGCCAGCATTGCGTCTTAAAGTCAGACAGCGGGGTCAGAGTTCAGGAAGAGGCAGAGTAACATCTCTCTTCAAAGGCGGTGCTGTGGCGTCAGGTATCACTGGATAACAAACGCCGGCAGGATGATTCATTGGGTAAACACTTACACATGGCAAAGCAGCGCTGCTCTCCACACAGCCAGCCAGCCAACACACACACACACACACACACACACACCATGAGAGCTCAAGAAAATACTCCGAAATGGTAGATGTGATGTGGTGCTTAAAAACCAGCCAGACTCAAGGCAAGTCCAGCTAGTTTCCTCGTGTGAGTCTCGCTACTGGCAGACGGCCCATGGGTAGGCTGGGAGCAAAGTGGAACAGGACGCCCGCCGTGTCCTCAGGGACCAGCACGTTTGTGGAGGGAGTGAAATGGACTTAGTGCGTTAGTGTTCTCTCTGCTTTGATGGGGGACACTGTGATCTGACCCCTCCCCTCTACTCCTCTCCCTCACATCCAGCGCAGTTTGAGAGCCCCCAGTGTAAAGCAATCAGAGATTGCCTGCCATCTGGAAAAACCAATAGAACTGCTGCTGATTCATACGACTGTAGTTTTTTTCCTGTTATGTGACACTTCTCTTCCAACTGACTTCTTTCTCTCCCTCTCTGTGTTGAAATGAGGTATCTGTCTAATCCTCAAGTGGGTCTACTTGTTTTTTTTAACAAACTTCATGTTAGATATGTGGCCTTTACAACTAAACATTCGTCATAGCTGGCACTGAAATCTTTTTAGCTCCACCTTCATGAACCGTTCAAGAGGAAGGATTGATGTTCACTGACTCATATTTCCAGAATCTTCACTACAACACCACGTTTTGATTGCAACAATTTTCCTTGGCTTGATGTCAGTGCCTGTGTGGCAATCAAATTGAACTGTTAGTCGCCTATTACATCTTGCCAAACTTGCAGTGCCAAGTGAAATGATCTATTCATCCTTGAGAAGAGGATTATTAACAAGCAGGTCATTATCGTTAATTGAAGCTGTGTGGAGCTTTATGATCTTGGTGGGAAAATCACTCCACCATATTCTAGCCTTCTTGAAAAATTGCTCAAAATATTTTGACCACTGCCAGCATGTTTGTTCTGCTCAGCAAACACACAGGCCTATCCTTCAATTGCCAAACCTCAAGCAAATATTGACCCTGAGGGCGAGATCACAGAGCGCAAATCACCTTCTTTCTCTCGTCGGCCTTCGCAAATCCTCTCAGCGCAATTTGTGCGGATGATAGTTGTAAAAAGAGTCTGAGCAAGCACAACTGGAAGGACCGAACCAGGAGAGCAGGCATTTACAGCTAGTCCGCAAAATCCCTGCCCCCATCATCAGCTGTAAAAAGGGGTCAGGCTGAATTAGCATTTTAACAACCCTTGACACCACTCTAGGGCTAGGCTAAATTCAGCATAGACTACATTGGCTTCACTTGTCTGTGTTGGCTCCTCAGGTCTTTGAAAGCTGACCTTAGTCCAGTGCACCAGGGTAGAGGCTGACCAGATCTTGCCCTTAGGTGAGGTAGAGTGTTTGGAGAGGACTCAACTTGATGAAGATTTATGGGAAGTGCTGCAGGCTTCACCCTTAGGACCCTACAGGTCACTCTTCATTTGTACTGTCGTAACCTTTCCATCTGTCCACATATGTCATCCAACCCATAAGGCTTCTCACCATTTGGCAATAAATCTTTCAAAGCTGCTAAAAATGACTAGTTCTCACCATAAAGTGAGACTGATTTTTGGTTTGTTTGTTTTGGGGTTTTATTTGTGGACTCTATTCTATGTGAGGCTGGTTGTCAGTTTCTTTGTGGTACGTTCTCTTTGAAGTCACAAAATCGTTTTGAATTGACTTAATCCAACACAATAGAATTAAGTCAGATCATGTCAATTACTTTTGGCCTTAGTGGTTTGTAGAATGGCCCTGCTCTTTACAGGCTTTTGCCACTCCAGATGATAGGAAGCCACAAGTGGAAGGTCAAAGGTCACTCAGCAGGGGCTGACAGGGTCATGAATCCTAAGGTCAGGATCTGAGGGATGGGTTGGAGGCCTCAGAAGGTCCCCTCACAGGGGGACACGTCAGTGTGGACGAAAGAGGACTTGCAGGGGGTGAACTCAAAGATGAACTGTGAGAAAGGCAGAGTAGCACAGAGGGAGATTAGCAGTATTTTTGCAAACGCTGTGGCACAATAACTTCACGGCCTGCCACTACGTGGTTTTGGGGCTTGTTGAGGCCTGTCAAGGTCCATTGTTCTGTCACAAAGTTGCTGAAGAGACTTGGAGCGCAGACAATTCGCCCTGAGGTTTCTTTGACATAACTGTTCGAGATGGATGAGTCACATAGGAATAATTATCCTGTTAAATGACTGTATCATCCTGGCACACTAGGGCATTATTTCCAGGGATTCTTTAAAAATTGCCCTTTCTTAATCTAATCAAGTGTTGGGCCAAGTAGAACAGTCTCTCTTTACTTGCGTGCTGGAGCGGAGATAGTCCTTTATTATTTACTGTTAGCCATCATGAGGTTTTGTCCGTCATACAATTTCCTATTGTGTGTAAGACAAGAGTATGTCAGTGTCCAGTGTGTGTGTGTGTGTGTGTAGGTGTGTGTGTGTAGGTGTGTGTGTGAGTGTGTGTGTGAGTGTGTGTGTGTGTG
>JASCIP010000061.1:6077966-6088142 GCA_034783695.1 Sardinella gibbosa | reverse complement strand
GGGACTGATTGTGAGGCTGGCTGTAGTGTATTTCAGGGGGGCTGATTGTGAGGCTGGCTGTAGTGTATTTCAGGGGGGCTGATTGTGAGGCTAAGAGGAGGAGCTCAGCTTATTGGGCCCCGTCTCCATGATGAGTCGCGGTGGGGTGGCACGAGGAGGCCTCCGCAGTGTCTGGGGGAGGACTGGGCACCGGCCATGCGGCAGATGGGGTCCGTCTGCTCCCGCAGCTCTGCCACTTGTGGGGTCCTGTGTGGAAACCCGGCTCGTCCGCACTCGCACAGGAAGTGCGTGGGAAGGTGAGAGGGAACGAGTCACATGGCGTTGGCATGCCACTGCACACCAACGTGAGCGAGGGATCGCTTACATGAAGAAAAAAGAAACATCTCTCACCAACGTGAGCGAGGGATCGCTTACATGAATAAAAAAGAAACATCTCTCTCCACATCCAGGAGCGCAAGCACAGTGATACATATGCTAAACCTGGGGATGCAATGGTGACCTTTCTCCAGGAAGTTCAGGGCTATTATGAGTATGCTTTTATCTAAAAGAAACAGTGGCCCGCTTTATTTATAGAGCTGCGCTGAGTGTCCCTATGCAAAGGACATTTTGCATGTTTCCATGTCGATGCTAAAGATACACCAGAGACGCTACACCTCCTCTGGCTCAGCGTAATAAGCTACTGCTTGGCTACAACGTGTCATCAGCTCTCTATTGTGAGCCCTGTGTGTGTACTGCACTCCTCTATTGTAGACCCTTTAAGTGTATTCTGTAGGTTGGGCTCACTGAAAGGTGGGCGATACATGCTGGACACACATAGGACCACCTACTGCCTACTGTGCACTCCTGTGTGTGTGTGTCTGTGGTGACAAGAGAGAGGTACCAGGAGAGAGTGATGAAGAAAGAGAAAAAGAAAGTGTGCATGAAATGAGAAAACGACCAGCTCTCATAACGGGTGTCTTGTTGTGTGGCTCTTCTAGCGGCTAAGAAAGTTACATGTTGTTCATATTTTCCATCTACAGCTAAGAGGAATCCTAAAAATGTCACTGCTCAGCAGTGCAGCACAGAATCCCTTACTTAACACCTCAGAAGAGACATAATCCTCAATTACATCAAATTAGGCAACACTTTGAAAGTACTAAATTCCTGGAGATTCAAGGAGTCCTGATTGTTGGCAAACGTGTGTTAGCATTGAAACGTGGAAAACTGTGGCCGTCCTCCTCTAGCTCACTGACACATAGCCTACTCCTGGGCAGGTAGCCTGGTAACATGCACAGGCATGTGCATTCCCAGAGCCTGCAGGACTGAAGGCAGGGGTGTAGCAATGGGTTCAGTCGTTTTTCCCAGTCAACCCCACACCCCTCCCAAGCATAACTGACCTTCATTTGATGATTAATGTACTTTGGCCAGTGAGGGAAGTTAGTGTCGTGGTCTGTTTTGCTTCATTCTTCAAGAGGAAAAAGCAAATAGTCCCTGACACACAGGGTGAGCTGCACATTCCTGGGATTGCGAGACGTGTTTTAACGCTCACAGCTTTAAGGTACCCAAAAGAAACACGCTGACAGATTTCTTTTTCCAGACTCAAACCAAGAGATGGTGGAGTACGAATCTTACGTTCAAGGGCCCGGAACTTTTATTAGTTTCAGAATAGCAGTTCGTTTATCAAGTCACTTTTCATTAAAACAAAACCTGCAATGCGTGGTAAAAATCAAGCCCGTGCGTAAAACGCGAAAGTTAACAGTGTTTTGTATCACCGTGTCCAAGAAAAGAAAGAAATTCACGATTATCCCGAATTCCCAATTCATATGCAAAATTTAACCCAGATGCGTTCTGTAGGCTACACACGGAGTATCCACGACCCAGAAACATCGGTCGAAACAACAGAGAAAGACAACTCTATTTGAGGCAACCTATTATGGCAGCATATTCGCAAATTTTAATCACCATAATTACCATGAACTGCATATGGCTGTGAGCAATCAGTTCTTTTCAAGAAACTATTACAAAACACCAGTGTCTGATAGACCGACGAGAAGAGACCACGGCCAACTGCCGTTAATGTATTCTTTCCATTCCCATCCTCTCTCCCCATTCTATCCGGGTAGTGCAGAAATTAGTCCCATTAAATCTTAACATTTAATCAACGAAATACCTGCAAACAGCTTACTGTGGTCTTCAGTCAAATACTTACATCGGCACAAATAAATCGTGATGCGAAGAGATATCACATGACGACTGTCTACAGCTTCAAGTCACTGTATTTCCCAAAAACCGTAAAGGTGGACACAAGAGTGAGGTTAAATGAAGTGTCGCTAATGTGTATCAACCCGTGCTGTGGTTCTTAAAGCCGCAACTATTGCGCTGACTGACCCTCGCAAGGGGCGCAGGCGCCAAGTCGTGATGGGCGCGTTCAAGGGAGTGGGTCAGAAATTGCTTTAGGTTTGCTGCTCACCCATCCCATGCCCACGTCAAAGTCAATAGCGACTTCAATTTGAGAGTAATTGAAAGACTAGCAGCATGTGCCCATGCAGTAGCCCAGATACACAAACAAACACAAGGTCGATGGCGTCAGTGTCTTCCAATTCGGTTTTGCATAGGTGATCACTCTCTCACAGCAGCATGTTGATAAGGTGCAAAGCTGATATCTCGGTGCATAGCCTACCAGCATAGCTCACAAAGCACAATGAAGACCTGCACTAGCCATCAAGCAGCATCAACTTAACCCAGTCCATCACAGGTTATTGCAAAGGAAGTAGAAAACTTTCCTCTAGGAAATGCCTCTTGACCCCAGTCATCACACTTCCGTCTTTAAACTGCCTTGTCAAAAGCCAAATAAAACCGGACACAGTTTTAACATTAGGTAAAGCAGACAATAACATGGACTAACATACTGTCAATTTCAACACTCCACATAAAGCTACACTTCTTGACTTCCTGATCAGCAATCTTCTCACCGAAACCAATTTCAAGCTCTCTCCTCCTTTCACACAGGAATTCCATTCGAATAGTTCAGTGTGCTTCTCTTCTCATGTTCCCTAACCCTAAGGTAATTCTCTTGGCACAATGTGATCCTGTGCCTTGCACCAGGCCCAACTGAGCACACTAAAATTGGCCACCAGTGAGCCGAAAAACGGTAGGTGTAACACATTAGGCCAAGTTTGACAGCAGCGCATGCAATACACATAGAGTTGGCTAAACCTCCACGTGTAACTGACAGCTGGCAGAGACAAAGCACGCGCCCACACACAAACACCTGCCCACTGTGGTGCCCCACTAAACAGTGCGTGGTCATTTGCAACATCTGTGTCCATTCAGTTCAAGGCCGATTTCCGCTGTTTGACCCACATGGCTGCCCATGCAGGCAAAGCCAGTTTGCTGTGGCTGGCTGGGTCGCTGGGGCAAAGGTCACTTCTGAGCACACACACTGCTGTTAGCAGACAGCCAGGTAGCCAACAGTATCAGAACAGTTTTGACTAGTAGCAGCAGAAATGGAAACTTCAAAATGGGTTTGTCTGTCATTTCTTGAATTAGTATCTGCGTGCGCAAGACAATGATCAAGTCAAGAGGCCCCTTTGCCTCCCAACAGCAAAACATGTGGACAGGGTGCAGGACGGAGAGAGAATATCTGATAGCTTTCCGTAACAATAAACCGCGGCCAACAGAAGCACCCCCCAGGTCATGCATGGTCAAACAACGGACCTCTGCCCCCCAGCACTCAGGACTGGGCGCGTTCTGTTAACACGTTATTGAGGCATCAGGTTGCTGGGTTCTTACTCCACAACCATAACACCACCCCCATGGCCCAGTAAAGTATTGTGCTGCACCAACCATACAGCAAACCCATACAAAGCCTGATCAGATTCCTCCCGTTACTTCATTTGAGCTGTACGGTTCCAGATGGACCGGAATCGAGTTCAATGGACCATGCTGGCCGCTTCTGGCTCCAAGCTTCCACTGAGGATAGGACATCCCCACCCAGACTACTATTGCGTGCGGCGTTAAGCGTGCGTCGCACCACACCGATGCTTGGTTTCCTGAACGTGGTTTGTGCTATATGTTGGCTACATGATGGATCCTCTGGGAACATAGAGATAAGATTTTTGTTCCCCATTATAAAGATGAATGACGATTAGCCTACTGTGTCGACAGAACCGACCCTAGTGTGCAATCCCTACCTGCAGACCGTGACAACTATCTGATAAATTGGCCTTGCAATTCTAATAAGCATGTTATCTTCGACTCTAACGCCGGATAAATCTCAGATAACAGGAGACCGAGTGTCTTTTCATCACCCTAACTATAACGGTAAAGAAACCAATGGCATGCCGAGAGTTTTCGATTTCATTCCATAACGGGGTAAAATCAAGTTGCATTTTTTCAGTGCTTGACAGAAGAGGAAATTGCCACTGCTTGCCAAACGGTAGTCCCTCGTGTAGCTTATTAACTTCATAAGATCTCCACCAAGTAAGCTAACGCCCAAGGAAGAATGAGTATTCAACACTAATGTGGATGTTGCTGTGATGACAATGACAGATCTCGAATGATGTTTTCCCGTCTGTCATGCCAGACAAATGCCAGGCTAGCGGTCAGCGGTGTAGCGGCTTCCGTATGCCCTGCCTAGTGTTACATAGTGACAACAGGGTGTGATACCTACAGAAAAGTAGCAACAAACTAACAGTCCTAACGTGCCACTGCTGCCATCATTTCCCAGGGCTGCGTGGCATCAAACACCGATTAACCGACTGAATTTGGAACAATTGTTGCACAGTTCATTTAGAACCGTCTTTCCCCTCGTCTTGGTCCATTAACCGCTAGCATGGAAGAGCATTATAAGCCATGTGTGCCGAAATGAGCCATTGTTTCACGGTCATCGTCTCGGTGGACACAGGAGAAATTTTAGGTTAAAATAACAGTAAAAAATATCGTTTCGGTTTTAGTCATGACAGTACACGGCACTGATTTTACGCTACATTAAAACTATGGAGCTCATACATTTTCATTCTATCACAACGCTAATCCAAACCGCTCTGTCACATGCTATACACCTTCATCGACTGTTGCATTTTCATGTTTTTAAAATCCAAATGTTATAAATCGTCGTCGAATCTGAGTCCACTTAGTCTTTCTACATTCTGAGACGAGAGCGGAAAAGATTCGAACATGACCCACCTTTACTGTAGAAACGATGTAAAATAGGTTTCCATGTACCACGCTAAGCTCTGGGAGAGCGATTACTTCGTTCAGCTGTTTGCTATTTCCGGGTTAGAGAAACGTCATTGTACTCGGTACAGGTTCAGACCTATACAGTGCTCGCTCTGCTTCCCCATGAATAAAAAGCCAGAGATCTTTTTTCCGTTTACGCAGGAGCAACCAAGAGCCGTCACATTTCCCCAGCTGTAGCTTCGTTTATAATGTGTTACGCGCACCAAAATGAAATGCATAGCCGAAGGCAACATTGATAACTTGCTAAAAAGTGACACACCTGAGGGACTTGTGAATTAAATTCAAACACTAGACCAGTTATGATTAGTGATTTAAAACTACATGGATACTTTGTCTCATGTCTGTTGAAATGTTGCAAACTTGTCTCATATTATCAGTATCGTCTTATAGCAGTAGCGTCTTATGCTTTACATTTCTAAATGGCCATCAGATGCCTCATGTTTACTTAATTAGCGGCTGGATTGTTTTCGGAGACACACCTGTAATCCATTAACCTACTCATCTAACACCCACATATAGCATATAAGAATCAAATACAACCAAGGTAGATGTCAGCAAACTTGAAGAGGAAAGAAGTTAACAGTTCACACTCTGTGTCGTGCGTAAGGCTTAAGTCTGTCCGGGTGAGTGTTTGGTTATAATGGGAAAGGAGCGCATGCATATCAATTTGGCCATAATTGGCCATGTCGACAGTGGAAAATCGACCACCACGGGCCACCTAGTCTACAAATGCGGCGGTGTTGACCCGAGAACCATCGAAAAATATGAGAAGGCGGCTGCACAGGTTTGTTTTCTGGTCCTTTAATCATCCGTCTAACGTTAGTTATTGTGCCAAGCTGCTTTTCATCACGTTTTATTGTCCCTACAGATGGGTAAGACGTCCTTCAAATATGCCTGGATTCTGGACAAACTTAAAGCTGAGAGGGAACGGGGCATTACAATTGATATTTCTCTCCTTAAATTCAACACACTCAAATATACCATTACGATAATTGACGCACCGGGGCACCGGGACTTCATCAAAAACATGATTACCGGAGCGTCTCAGGTAGGTATAGTGGCCTTTAAAACATGCTGGAAATGGTACCAAAGCCCCTCCTGTTAATTGCGCGCTTTCTCCCTCCATAGGCCGATGTTGCTGTTCTGGTGGTGTCTGCTGCGAAGGGGGAGTTCGAAGCTGGGATCTCGCGTAATGGCCAGACAAGAGAACACGCGCTGTTGGCCTACACGCTCGGTGTCAAACAGCTCATTGTCTGTGTGAATAAAATGGACGTGACCGAGCCGCCATTCAGCCAAAAGCGCTTTGACGAAGTGGTTAAAAATGTAACTACTTTCATCAAGAAAATCGGCTACGACCCGAACTCTGTTCCGTTTGTTCCCATTTCGGGTTGGAGCGGGGAGAACCTGATTGCACCATCTCAAAAGGTAAGCTAGCTCATTTTACTTTCAAAATGGTGATTTCCTACAATCTTTAACTTGAACCAATTAGTCATTGCCCCTCCCCCCAGATGGCCTGGTTTAAAGGGTGGAAGGTGAGGAGCAAACAGGGCAACGCAAGTGGCAAAACTCTCCTGGAGGTCCTGGACTCCATCCACCCACCTGTGCGCACAGCCAGCAAACCCCTACGGCTGCCTCTGCAAGACGTGTACAAGATTGGCGGTAAGTGTCCTTTAAAAGTGACATTAAGGTGTCGTGCATGGGGGGGCCTATATGTGTGGTCTACTTTTAAACGGGGTTGTGCCTACAGGTGTCGGTACCGTCCCAGTGGGCAAGATTGTGACTGGCGTGCTAAAGCCTGGCATGGTGCTGAGTTTTTCTCCTGCCAGGCTGACCGGTGAAGTCAAGTCCATTGAGATGCACCACCAGGGATTGCAGACCGCTCTTCCAGGCCACAACGTGGGCTTCAACATCCGTAACGTTTCGTCCAAGAACCTCCGCCGGGGAGATGTGGCTGGCAATGCCCAGCAGGATGCGCCATCAGAAGTCAACAGCTTCGTTTCCCAGGTAAATGCCTCTGTCCTCTCCATGAGGAATGACCACTCAGTGGGTGTGCCTGCTGTTGGCAGTGTACCTCCTAAAATGTCTTGTGATTTCTCACCATAGGTAATCATTCTGAATCATCCTGGAAAAATCCAGGCAGGCTACTCTCCCGTGCTAGACTGTCACACTGCGCACGTGACGTGCCGCTTCTCTGAGCTCCTGGAAAAGCTGGACCGTCGCACCGGCAAGAAGCTGGAGGAGCGGCCGCTTCTGCTGCGATCCGGGGATGCTGCCACCGTCAAGCTGGTCCCCAACAAGCCCATGTGTGTGGAGAGCTTCTTCCAGTACCCTCCTTTAGGTGCGCGTACATTTCACTAGTCATGCAGCTGTTGCGAGTTTGTTTTAATCCTCCAATTTTAATGTTGGCCTACTAAATGTCTTGCCTTAAAACTCTTCTTTAGGTCGGTTTGCCTGTAGGGATCTGAAACAAACCGTCGCTGTTGGAGTCATCAAGTCTGTGGAGAAGGCTGACCAAAGCCCAAAGAAGGCACAGAAAGTTTAGACGTTTAAACTTAATTTATTGTGATGTTTATTCTATGTTTAGCACTTGGTATGTGTTAAGATTTTAGTTATGGAATGAAGTCTTGTTTTGTAAAGGCTGAATTAATATTTTACTTTACATTTAAAGTAGTACCACAAGGAAGTTGTGGAATATTAAGTTGTATTGGTTAAGATTATGTAATTGAAGTTAGCCAGAAGTTGCTGGTGTGCAATTAAATTTGTTTTTGACATTGCACGTTTGCATTGTGTACTTGTGTTACTACTTGGAGGAAAAATGCCAGAGAAACTGTACTAGTTACAACAAAGTCTTTAATTGGTATAATAGGATGATGGATTCACCTGCTTGGGTATTGGACATGGTCCTGCAGTCAGTGTGGGTAGGGAATGGAACTTAAACATAAATTAAACATTAAAATCCAGTTTTACAAACACAGGAATGGCAATGCCATTGTCTCCCAAAATGAAATGCAAGAAATGTTTTGGATGTCAAGTACAAGGTGTGTGAGTGTGTGCAAGGTATTGGTGTTAATTACAACTACAGGTTTTAGGGATGGAAGCAAGTCAAACTGGGCTACAATTGCACTTCAATTTCCGTCATTTCATTCAGCCAAGCTGATGTATCGGCACAATTCTCAGCCACCTTCTGCCGTATATGGCTTTCACAAACGTGAGTGTTTGCTGGTCTTCACTTGGGGAAGGGGGTGGTAATCAGCCCCTGCTATACAAGGGAAGGGGCAACAAGTCACAGCAATGAAGGTGGGCTTTACAGTATTTCAGAAGAGTCAAGTGCTAGAGACATTTGAAGGGTTTACTGCATAAGTTAACCATCTCAATCCTCAAGGTGCAACATATGGTGGACATTTTCTAATTCTACTCTGCATTTCAACTGTGAAAGTTACACTGATGTATTTTCAATAGTACATAAAATGTTTACCTGTGTCAGTGAATAGATTGAGATCATTGTACTAATCAGTGAGGGTAAGTTGTGAACAGAAATCCATTGGGATTTATCTTTCAGTGCAGATTTTCTTTGGCCTTGGGATTGCCTAGATGGGTAACTTGGAGAGATTAAAAAGTCGGATCATATTCATAATACATTTGACTATATTACTTTTACACCTGGGAACAGCAATGTAGCAATCTAAATTAAATATATGTTCCACTGTTACGGTCATCATTTTTACATTTCGGTCACCAAAATAAACATGAATTGCAATCTAGCTTTTGTACAGATTTCTCAGTCCTTACTGAATAAACACAGAATTGTCAATCATGTCTTCATACACACACTCCTGTAGTAACAGTGATGTATGGTCCTAGACTCATACAAGTATGACATGGGAGAGAAGACATCTAATAATACATGACAAAAGACGACAAAGAAATACAATTAAGGGTGCAATGGTATATTGCCAGTGAGCTCCCAATGTAAGTACGTACTGTAAACTCCTTCACAAATCACTGGTGCAGTCTGCACTTGACCACTCATCCAAACACTTGAAAAGCCTTGAGAACACTGCAGGGTAAAGCAAGGTGGGCCGCTGTCTGCCTGCCCCGCCCGTCTGTTGGGAGCCAAGCGCCCGAAGCATCGGAGTCATACACGGAGTGACACACAGCATGAGCCAAAGGAGGCCTAGAGAATAGTGACTGGGTGGGTGGGAGATGTACGGACTGATCCCAGAGCTGAGTGTGCACATTGCAATACTTCACAGGGACAACTAGAGACAGATCCTGGGTCAGTGTGTGTGTGTGTGTGTGCTGCTGGTGTCTGTAGTTAACCTGTGCCCTGGGGTTTCACAGGCCATTTTTTTCCTTTTTCAATATTTTTCCCACTCCTGTAGTCAGTGGATGTCACAGAGTCATTATCACTTCTTGTTTTAAACACACAAAGCAAGCGAGAACTACAAACACACAATAATGGACAGACATCTCATCCGTGGACGTGCTATAGTGGTCAAGTTAAGAGAGATGCTTCACTTGAAATCAAACTAACAAACAAAAACAACATCAACATCAACAACAACAACAACAACAACAAACAAAAAAAAAAAAACACTGATCCCGAAGGCCGGCGAGTCTCACTAGACCAGGAGGCCGTTGCTAGGGCGGCAAAGCGGGCGTTTCGTTCTCCATACTGATCAGATGGCCTGGTGTCGTAGCCAATGGGAGACCCCGTCCAAGCAAATACTGCACACACACCCGTCAGAACCTCAGCAGCCCCAGAGGAGGCGTTAGAAGGGCAAGAACGTGGACTCATTACACACGTCTGTTTGTTTGTTTGTTTGTTTGTTTTTCAATACATGAACACAGGCAAGTATATACACATACACACACACACACACACACACATATACACACACACACACACACACTCACACTCACACTCACACACACACTGAGTTAATATCAATTACA
>JASCIP010000061.1:5225845-5237377 GCA_034783695.1 Sardinella gibbosa | reverse complement strand
TGCACACACATGGTGATGAATCTACTATCGTTTTCACAACCTCCATGGAGAAGTTAAGTAAGTCACACACACACATACACACGCACACACACACACACACACACACACACACACACACACAATTACATAAACACACCCACACACATAGTCACCCTTAGCTGAGTGGAGTACCAGTCCATGACCATCTCACCCCGATGGGTCCGTAGGTGCTGAGTGAAAGCACAGTCCAAGCCGTAAGACAGTGAATGATACACGATAATGGGTTAATCAATACTTATTATGGTTTTATTGGTTCACTACAGCGGGAACACAACCTGGGTGAGCTCAGAGTGCTGTGAGAAGGAGAATGCAGGAGAAGAAAAAGAAAAAAGAAAAAAAAAATCACTGCATCTGATCCAGATAACATCGACCTCCCCCGAGGGATTTCCCTATTCAGGAATCCAATTTAACATGGCTGATTGATGCGGATTGGATCCCAGGGAATCACATAACTCTTTTAAGGCTTAATAAAATTCTAATGGATTTGTCCCCGTCTTAGACAGATTTGAAGTTTTACTAAAGTATACTAGTCGTCTGCAATTAACGTCCACTTGCTTCGAGGGCGAGACTTGTTATCGTCAGCGAGTGAGAGCTGGTCCTTCAGTGATTAAGCTGAGACAAAGACAGGGAGTTCCCAAGCTCTCCGTGAAAAGAAAATCTAGTGAGGAAAAAAAAAAACGTCCCCTGGAATGACTTTAAGGTGGCCATAGTCATAAAAAATAACAAATTAAAAATCGAAGCCTCTTGCTGTCCTAGCCTATTTGAGCTTTTTTAGCTCTCTTTCATGTAAGCTATTTTTTTTTTCTGTTGTGCCATGGTGTACTGTATTTGTCTGTTTGGATGACAGTGAAGGCGTTATTGATTGCTCTTTTAGGTTTTCTATTTTTCAAGTCACCTCTCACAGTCTAAGTAGCAAGTCTGAGAATGCATAAGGACAACCTTTGATTTTCTGCCCTTAGAACTGAGGTATTCTGTACAGTTATTTCAAAATGGTAGTTTTACAAAGTGCAGCTTTGGTTCACGTTTATATTTGTTTTATTGGTGTGAGACTGAGAAAGAAGCATTTTGACAGGACATGCCACAGAAAGCAAGGATAGTGAAATACGTTTTTGTTGAAGTTTTCTTTTCTGTTTAGTCAACATATCATACAGTAAATGTTATGGTTACTGAGACAACCCTTTGTTAAACCACAGGTTTATGTGTTGCAAACAGAATCAGGTTGGTATGGTTAACATGTGTATGGTTTGACTACTCCTACCTGACCCATTCCTCTTACAAACTGACAGCCTTTGCTTCAACTCTTCATCCCCTGTCCTTGAACCATGGTAGGAAGTTGCCGGAAAGGTGGTAGATTACCTGTGAAACACAATGCTAACATCCCTCAGTGTAGACCAGGGTTCCTTTATACGTTTATACGTTGTAGATGGGGCATGGGGAGAGGTGTGCAAAGATAGGTCAGGTACAAATATAGGCCTGTCACACACTGACATGGCCCAACTCCCCAGGTTCCTGTCACCGAGCCGCTGTCACCAGAGCAGTAGGTTGTGGGAGTAGAGAGACCATGTGGTGTGTGTACCCCCTATGCCTTACAGGGTGGGTGTACTGATGGTCCACAGACAGCACTACTGTACAGCTGCCAGAAGGCTGGAGCAGTGTGTGGCTGACAGTGCTCAGCCCAGCGCCAGTTTAAGGGGACACAATAAAATCGAGTATGAGCTTTCCATGCATCATCGTAAGGTACATTTGACTCTCTATTAGGAATGTAATGGGTACAGTCAATAGGTGTGTAGATTTGTTTGTGTACTGTATAAAATGTGTGAATCTATTTGATGACTGCATGCATTTTATTGTTGATGGAATATTAATTTTATGTGGCTTTTAGTGGTACAATTTGGTTTGTTGTTGTTTTGCTGTTCCCCTGTCATTTTGGGATAGGCAAGATATGAAAATTGCTTCATTAATATATCGGTGAAGATATGACTTGCATATTCAATTGTCAAATGTCACGTTGATTCATACACTTATTGGTCCTGTGTGTGAACAGCAGGGCCATGTTTATCCTTTCTCATAGTGTGACGGGGCAACAGCTTTAAAAGCGAGATGATGCATGGTGGTGTTGCGTGCACCAGGGTCCCGGAATAGCCCATAATCAGTGTGTGCATGTCATCACAATGGCCCTGCTACCTGCAGTGTGTGTGTGTGTGTGTGTGTGTGTGTGTGTACGTGTGTGTGTGTGTGTGTGTGAAAGAGAGTGGAGCCCAGGGTGTGCTACCCAGATGTAAAATAGACTCCAACAAGTCATTTTCATGTGCCGCCTCTGTGCTCGTCATCACATTATGGCCTCACACAGCACAGAATCAGAATTGGTCTCAGTGCATTTAGAGTTCACTGCAGAGCCTATCATTTCTCCACGTTGGAGGGGAGGGGAAGGGAAGGGAAGGGGAGGGGAGGGCAGACGAGAGGAGGTTTTGATGCAGATTGACAGATTAATCACTTCCACTGTCTTTCCTATGAGCTGACCTTCACTTTGTCCTTCAGAGAGAAACAGAGACACAGAGAGATAGAGAGAAAGAGAAACAGAGAGAGAGAGAAACAGAGAGAGAGAGAGAGGGGGAAATGGATACAATAATGCAGGTATTACCAATACATAATTTCCAGGCATTAAAAGCTGTAGAACAAAGGATGAGCTGTCTTGAAACTGCTTCTTTCCAATTACCTAGTGGTCTTTTTCAGTTTAGTGGCTCTCAGTCTCTGGCTCCGTTGATGCAATCACGTCCTTTATAAATGAAATGCATTAAATTTTTAAGCCATGTTTCAAGTGGCATTGTTCTCGTCCTGAAAGGAAATAGTAAAGAAAAAGACTACTTTTCCACCTATAGATGTAAAACAGTACTTCAAGGTCTTGCTGAGTTTGAAAGTGTCTAATGTCATCTTAATGAAAAAAAAAATGGAGCTCTATCATTCTCTACGCCTTTGCCACATGCTCAAAGCAGAAAGCACTTCCTTCTCACACGTTTTACTTGATGGGCATTTGGGTGGAGTGACCTCATTCTCCCCCCCCCCCCCCAACACCATGGTAACCCCTGGCAGTGTAACCTTTGACAGGTATTCAATAGCAATCTTTTGGATAACCAGCCAAGGGGCATGACGCTGTGGACTGGTCCCTCAGCATTCGGACTTAGGAAGATGTCATGTTTGGTTTGCTCAGCTTCAGAGAAACCCCACTGCCACGTTCCCCACATGATAGATGGCACTCTGGGACACTGACACTTGACAGTGCTATCGGAAAGCAGATGAGGGGCCTCTGATAGGTTGTGTTATGTAAAGGAGACCCATTGACTTTATGGATTGGCTGCGGGCCGTGATGCTCAGCCTTCGGATTGAGAAAGCTCACAGTTTAGTGTGTTTGTGAGTCAGGTTCTCCTCTCGAGTGAAACATTGATCCCCAACACTATTGAATCGCACGCACGGCTGTGTAAGCATCATAAACACCTTGACGGGAGTACAGATAAACAAGAATCGACACCACTGACTGTTGTTTGAGCTTTGGAAAAAAAATAGATAAATAAAAAAGATCACATGCATCTCCAGTTTTGTACCCTATCATTGAGGGTTTCAGTACCAGCGTTGCTGTCATTATGCAAAACACAGCAGACAGTAATGACCGTCTGTTTGCCTGGCCAAAGACAATAGTCCATTAAAGTTACACGCTCTGCACACTTCCCCACCCGGCACTGCCAGCCTCAGCCATCATGGGCTACTTCCTCGCTGTGATTCATGATCTATATTGAAGCCTCAGAGACAGCAGGCCATTGATTTTCCCCTGTCCATAATCCCACACCATATCCGCTGCTTGTTAGACATCTGTGGGAATATAAACTGGGTTTTTGATGCAATTTGGGGAGGTTCTGGCAGTAATGCAATTTGGGTCAATGGAAAGTACTGCTCTGAAAAAAAAAAGAAAAAAAAATCACTGGAGAAGGAAAAAAAAAAGAGTACAGAAGTTGGACTCATGTGAATCTTTCAGCAGTGTGGGATAGCCCAGATCTGTGCCAACCCAGTTGCGGTTTCACTGAAGCTTACCTTTGCGAAGCAGACCCTTTTACTGTAAGAGATATATTGTTCCTCTTAGGCTTGAAATAGTAAACAGAATCCAGGCCCAGATCAAAGCCATGTGCTGTATACAGTAGAATATTCCGGCTTCTCCTGCAGCAATGCAGCAGATGATGGTCATATATGTATAATACCATATACATATATACATATACCATATACACTATATATGTATGCCATATACTGTACATATACCATATACATACTAATGCATGTATAATACCATAAAGATAAATTATTAGATTCCTGTGTGTGTGTGTGTGTATGTGTGTGTGTGTGTGTGTGTGTGTGTGTGTGTGTGTGTGTGTGTGTGTTAGAATATGAGCCCTGATGAACTCATTTTGGAACACTCCTGTTTCCACATCTCTCTAAATTCATTCCTCGGGTCTTTTTTTTTCTGACTCATTGGCTCTGTAGGTCCTTGCAGATGAAAAGGCGTAAAGGCAGGATTGACAGGTCATTGATAGCCTGCCAAGGAGCTAATTCTGTGTGTCCACTACACCCCAAAGACAAATGATGAAATGGGTCGAACAAGAGTGTTTAACCCAATCACGTATAGAGCTCCGTGGGCATCGTGACGGGGGGCCATGACCTTAATTAAGTGTACAAATAATTAGTTGACCTTAGCTAATGAGCATTTCCAAAAATAACATAGCTCTCCAGCCTCTAATGAATAGAGGGATGGCTGAGTGTACTATATCAGCTGTGTCCAAGGGCAACATGGGCCAAGGGGTCAATGAGTGCCCAGAACTCTGAGACAGGAAGTCACAGGAATTTGCAGAGGATGTGTTGACAGAGGATGTGTTGACATAAAGCAATGTCTTTCCTATTTCTAATCAGCTTAATCAACCTTGCAATGATAGCTTTTATGTGGTGAATTCATCGGAAAAAGATACTATTAATGACATATTGAAATTTCTGCATGTGTCCAATCTGCTTCAAAGCAAGTACATGGAAATTGCGTTTATTTTCTCAACCAACCAAGTGTTTATGAACTATTGGATACAAATATACACAAAAAGTAACCTAGCAATGGACACATATATGCTAAGAATGCAATTAAAAAAAATGTAATTTTAGTCATCTCTAACCATGCCCTGTAGAGATACAGTAGGGGAAGACTTCTAAACCAAGCAAGCTTCTCTATGGTATGCTGTCAAGATGTTTATAAACTACCATTTCCAGCAAGCCAGTGTATGGAACTCATCCAGAATGCTAACCTTTAGCATTCGAGATGGAGTTGCTTGTCTTTCAGAGTTCACGGAAAGAAAGGCTCCTGACCCACACAATGATTTGAAGACTCAAATACCACTTTCATTTATTATTTATCTCTGACAGGGTGAGGGAGTTCGTAGGTGTTGTCATACCTGACTGGCTAACACTAAGGAAGTGGCCATCCCAGAGCAGTGTGACTCAGGGGAATCAAATCCTGTTAGGGTTAAGACAGAAATGCCTTAATGTCCCGAGTTAAAAAAAGACTGAAATAAAAACACATTGCTTGGATAGCCTCTCTATCTGGTCTTGTTCTAGACCTAATCCACACTAGATCTCACTCTGATACAGATCAGGACACTGTCATTAGACCAACCTATCAAATGCTTATAGTTAAATACCTCCCTTTTTTTGGTCACACTTCACTTGTATGTTCAATTTTGAATGTCCATTGATTTAAAAGTACACTACATTAGTTTAAAACGTTAGCCTAGGGTTCTATAATGAAAACATAGCATGTGTGTTAATTAATGTGAAAGATGTATTAGCTTTATGAGGACACTAATCAAAGAATAGGTCTGTAGGTTGAAAGAAATTGCATTGTGAAGACTAGTTCACTTATTATTAGCTGCATTCCATTGTCTCTCTCTCTGCCTGCAGTAGTGCTGAGGAGTTGATGAGCCTTTGTAATTGTGGAGAAGCGTAATGATGCATGTATGTATGACGCATGAGTCGCTGTTGTGATGTTGATTTTTTCATCAATACGATAGATCGGATTAATATTTCAGAGCTAATGTTTGCGTTCCAACCCCTGAAAACAAACATGAATTAAGTTCCATGTGTCACGTGTGTGAAAAATGCAATTTTCTTCAGCTTAGCAAATGATATTTTTAATTATGCTCTTAATAGCATTATGGATTTTTTGAAAGATAAATTAATATTGGCATTTTTGTAATTAAAGGTCTTTATTGCTTTTTATGAAAATAATCGTCAAGGCTCATTTGCTGTGGACAAAGTCTTGGGGGAAGACATATTTGTATGTATCTTCAGCTAAACATTCATCAGTGTTTTGTGAAGTACTGAGAAAAAAAAAATATTAATTCCACTTATCTTTTGTCATAGCTGCTAGTGTGTTGAGCCTTAATTAAATATATCAAATATATACTGCCATATAAATTCCTTCCTTATGTCTCTCTGGAGGCTTTCAGAATATCCTCCCTTCAATCAGTGCTTTGGCCTTGTCCCTTTTCATTGGTAAGAATAGCCTGGAATAGAAGAGGCTATGTGGTTGGTTAGACGTGCCCATGAACTATGCTAAAAAGGCAATTGGGTGAATTATAATGACCTTGGAACCTCAGATTTTCTTTGTGTAGTCAGGAGATGCTACTGTTAGCAGCCACCCTTGAAACTAAATTAGCTCTGGTCTGGCATATTCCAGTCAAGCCAGGGCTGAATATGCTGTAGCCTAGCTAGAGAAAATTCCAGAAAGTAAACGTCCTGCCTAAGATTTCCAATCAGCGCAGCTGTGCAGCCAGGTTTAATGGGCTATGTTAGTTAAATGTACAAGTTAAATCACAATCTGCAGGACTGTTTTACAACTGATGCCCAGTTGTTCACATACTGTAGGGTGTTGATATGCATTCTAGTTAGCCGGAGGAAAATGAAAGCATTTTCTGTGCTACTCTTCAACAGAATTCCCTCACATGGTTCTGCACGTGTATGGACAGAAAAACAAAAAAACGCATGTAGAGTACACAATCCTACAGTATAATAACAGCGAAGTGAGATGGTCTGTCTATGCATGATGGTCAAATTTATTATAAAAAGCAGTTTGGACATGCCATATGTACTGAATCTGATTTGCTATATCTAAGAGAAAGTATGCATTGATTTCCTCTTGAACCCACTCGTGAACTTGTCTTGGCATTGGTGTTTGCAAGTGTGGTTTTGTAGCACATACTCACACTCAGTGCTCCCAAGGATCTTAAAATGGATCTGAATATCGACAATAAACATGAAGTGCTCTGGACCATTATAAATATAAGTGGATGCCTATTCCATGTCTTTATTGTGTGTCTTTGGTGCTGAAATCTTCATGAAACCCGAAAATGATTTATGGTTATTTAGATGTAAAAATATTTAAATCAGTATGCATATAGAAAGGCCATCATTGTAGACAGTGTTGTTTGTGGTGGTATTGTTGCTTGCCTCCCATAGTTAGTGACAGAACCTGTAGTGAAGATTGTATGTTTGTTGCAAGTATGTTGGTTAAGGCTGGGGAGGACCAGAGTATCTTACTCAAGCCTGGGGGCAGATTGAAAACACACTATAACCTCACGTTGTTTAACCCTTGGAATCCTCATGCCTACACGTTTTTTTTTTAACAATTTACTTTACCCCTCAATTGTCGTTGTGAAATGATAACCACAGATTTTTTTTGCACGTCCGTGCATGTGCAGTCTTCTGTGGACATGTAAAGCTTATAAGCTCCCCATGTAGAACCACATGTAGTGCATATGTGTGGTTGGCAGATGTTTCTAGACTTGAGCTGCCAGAGCTACTGTAGAATCTTAACTCAAGGACCAATATGGACAAACACAGAATAGCATGAGAAGCCATGAGAATGCAGGGTTTCACTGGGCATCAAGTACATCGGTTGTTTTTGTTCCGCGGCAAAGTATCGAGATATTAAGGAGTTCAGAACTATGCTCTTGAAGTGAAATTGGGTTTTGTAGAACCATTTGCTATGCAGAGAATACACTTACTTTTCATTGCCAAGTAGTTGCCCAGGAAACACAACTCCCCTCTCTTCAGAAAGGAGGTTGTAGAATGTTGGCTTTTTCTGCAAACAACTTTATTTCTAGTGTGAATTGTTGAGTAGTGTGAATTATTTAGTTATTTATTTTTACAAATGAATGATACTGTAACATTAAGTAAGTGATTTGCCCTTCAGCAAAACAGTGAAGTGAAATAGTACAAGTATGTGGGAGTTTGTACAGAAACCATCTGCGAATTATAATATAGCTTTGTTGTATCCATGTAGCCTCAATCTATAAAGGCACATCCAAGCCACAGACTGTAATGAAACAAAAATGTATTTCAAAATGCACAATAATAAAAAAAAAAAAGATTGCAAGGACTGCATTTAAACCACTAAGCTGTGGCTTGTTATTCTATTCCTTTCTAAAAGTCAAGGGGTTACTGCACAGAGGAGTGGCTTTTCAGGGAAAGTTGTGTATTTCACATTTCAACAACCCCTTTTTTTTTCTCGCCAATTTTCCCTGAGCCTGAAATGAGGTTATTAGCAGCTCAGAAATGTTCTGAAATGTGTGTACTGTCTGGTCTGCGTGAAATCTTGCAAGGTATACATAAGGACTATTTGTGATTGAAGTTGTCAGCTGTAGTTAAATGGTCAGAGTTTATTAAAAAAAAAATTGTATAGACTCTATGCGGTGCAAATGTTTTTACTTTCAAGCTCATGTGACCATATGGTTTTACTGAAACTGCAAATTGAAGCCATTTCCAAGGAGGCATGAATTGAATGTACTTGTACATGCCTCTTTTATAGTATGGTATCTATTGTCACTCTGTGACTTGGACTATCAGTGTGGTATTTTTTAACACCTTTAATACTTAAAAAAATACTTTTAATACATTTTGTGTATATTATACATCAGACTTATATTTTACACCTATATTTTATTTTGCATTTACTGTACGTTTAGCAGTTTTTGTCAAGTATATTTGTTATTGTGGAAAGCATCTAAGATCTTGGAACTGGAACCTGGAATCTGGAACGTTGATAAGACTCAGAGCAACCGCATGGAAACCTAAACAGCCCACTGAGCACAATCTACCCTGTCAAAGCTACAGTTCATCCATTAAACTTTAATCAAAGTGAAGTTATAATACTTCGCTATCTCCTGAGGATGCTAACAGCACTCGAGAGCCTCACTCTTGGTCAGTGGAAATTGGACCATGTGTTTACGGCTGCATGATCAAAAGGCCCACATGGATTCGTTGAAAGGGGGGTGGTATGTTGATCAAAACATTTGCATGACTGAAGGTTGAATACAGCATACTGTACAGTATATAGGATATATGCCTTATTTATACTAATTATGTCTAATATCATTGCACCACTGTAAACATATTAGCTACTAGTAGGAGTTTTATTCAAATCCATTCAAACTACTACAACAAATGACATGAAACAAAGATGTGTTTGGATCTGCCTGCACTGGGTACTATGAATGCTTGTGAATTAAATACACACATTTCAATATTCAGACCTTATACTGAACAGTGCTTAACTCTGAAATGTGTTCCTGATCAGTTCTTGATCCACCTTATTATCTACAGTATGAGTTATCTACCTCCAACAGTGGACATGATGAAGATTTAGTTCTTTATGAGTGCATGTCAAGGACATAATTATACAGTAGACTCCTAAAAAAGCCACTTCTGTCCTTGCAGGCAGTGTGGTAATGAACTTTTGTGATTTAAAGCTGATATCGTTTTAATGGACTTATACAGTATGCCCACGTACCTCTATGTGTTGCTTTTATTTGCATTTAGTAAGGCTCTCAATTCATCTGGAAAAACCTGCCGCACCCTTGGATTTGAGTAATGGGTATAGATATTGAAGTATAGCCTACCATCTGTAAGAATGACTAAGCGAGAACTCCTTGAGTTCCGCTGGTCTAGTGATTTTTGCCATAGTTGTTCAACAGGGTCATATGTTGGTTTGCCCGTTGCTTGGGCTCATCTGCAGTTAGAACTTATTTGACCTTTTTAACTTAGATCTCAGCTTGTGCATCTGAACAATAGCACAGATGAATTCATTTCAAGGTTCCTGCAGGATCATCTTGGATATAAAAGTTTCACTCAGTAGAAGCATTCATGTACATCTCCAGGAGGATGAATCAAGTAAGAAAGAGAGTGTTAGATAGATACACTAAAAGGCAGATAGAAAAATAGATAGATAGATAGGTAGACAGACAGAGGTGTATTTGGTTAAGGACAGTCAGTCTGAAGTGCAATAGAGAGAGTCCAAATAGGAGCACTAGATCGATGCAATTATGCCAGAGATACCCCATATAATAAAGGATTTGAAGATAGCATCGCCTTTGGAACCTTGGAAAGGAGGAAGCACATGGCCATGTGATTTAGCCATGACTCAAAGCTAGTTCTCCAAAATGTAATTTCCCAACAAAGAAAATAAGCTTCAAGTAATCTGGTCTGCAATACCTTCCAGTCCTTAAACAAAATCCCTCCATTTTATGACACTGGCCAGTTTTTTTTTCACTGCTTCTTTCTAATGGGATTTAGGAGAAAATGGCTTTGAGAATTACCTCTCTCAGTCTTGCTCAGAAATACCACCATTTTCTTTTGCGCTTAGAAGTCGTTAATTGGTTTAAATGACGGATGATACATTTGAGGGTCCCCAAGCCACTGGCCAGGCCAAATATAGAAGCATGGGCCTCAAATGTCGTAGGTAAATGGCGAGCGAGAAGGGCTACTGATCAATTTCATTTCATTCTACTGACACTTTCCTAACCAACTAAATTATACAGCAGATAAATTGTACTTGTCAAAATCCCAAAGAGGATGAACTGCATAAAGTATGAGTGATTAAAACGAATGGAAGACTTTCAGTATTTCTATTTGTAGTACCACAACACATACAGTACAGTACAGTAGACATGTTGTTATGCTTCTCATTCTACAGAAGTTTTGTCAATACTGTACATTTGAAAAAAGAAAAAAAAAACACTTTGAGTTTGGTTGTTAGTAATTTCTGTTTTTCATCTTCACTCTGTTATCAACAAGTACAGTACTGTAGCTGCGGGAGATAAAGAGTACACTGTGGTAGGTCTTTGTAGAAGAGTGGGCTACGCTGTGTGGCTGTGTGTTTGAACAGTGAACAGGTTTGTGTGTGTGTGTATGTGTTTTGTATGATGTGTATTCATTTCCAGTGTGTAATTGTCTTTGCTCATGCATGCATGTATGCCTGTGTGTGTGTGTGTGTGTGTGTGTGTAGGCGTGCGCGTGTGTGTATGCATGTGTGTGAATGCGTGCATGTGTGCATGTATGCGCCTGTGTGTGTGTGTGTGTGTGTGTGTGTGTCTGCGTATGTGTGTATGTGTGTGTCTGCGTATGTGTGTA
>JASCIP010000061.1:5127559-5135475 GCA_034783695.1 Sardinella gibbosa | reverse complement strand
ATAAGAGAAATGCGTATTACAAATGCTGTGTTCATATTGGAATTCAACAGCAGAACTGATGGAAACAGGATCACAAGATCAGTTTGACTTTATCATAGCTAGATCAACCCCTGCCCTCCCCTAGACAAAGACAGATATGGACGCCGAGACACATAGACATATGGGGTCCTGTTGCTCACTGTTCTCCATGTCTCTCTGTTCTGTTCATGTCTCCATAGCACTGATCCCCTCTCCTTGGGGCAGGTCCTCCTCTTCCTCTTCCTCTTCCTCTTCCTCCATTCTGCTGCCTTCCTAGCCGGCTTTCACTCTGAGTTTGTCTAACCTCCTCTTTCAGCTCCTCGACAGGTCCCTCTGTGTTCTCTTCTGCTTTCTTTCTTCCTTTGCCTCTACCTCTTTTGCCCCTCCTTGTTTTCTTCTTTTTCCTCCTCATGCTGCACCCAGGGGCGCTTTAACAAACCCACGAGGCCCTGGGCTACACGTCTTTTTCGATTCGGTTGTCATTTAGTGAAATAACGCTACTTTGTTTAAAACGTAATGTTAACTAATTCACTAGTGTTAGCACGCTAGGAATGAGTTGTAGCTGGACCTGCAAGCAACATCTACATCTATGATCACATACTTGCAGATTACGGCAGGTAATTCCAAAAAAACTCAGTAACTCCAGAAAGACGCAATCGCCAATTTATTGATAAACTTTCACACGTCTCGTTGAATTGCATGTAACGAGTACGACTGGTCTGCTTCTTTGGCAGTGTTCGTGTGAGCGCCCATTTCTCTTTTAATTTTGTTACTTTTTATTTGCGGACTGGAGTGGGGGGGACTCGCCTCGCTCCACCACCACCACTAACACCACCAGATGTCACCAGAGATTCTTTGCCTATTACGCTATTGTTTATGGGTGCGCTCATTTATTTTAGAGAATTTGTACGAATATGACGGTTTATAATTTCATTAATATTACGAGGCCCCTGATTGGCTGTGGCCCTGGGCTGCAGCCCGCCTAAGCCCCTGCATTAAAGCGCCTCTGGCTGCACCAGGTCCTCATTCTCCCGGTCCTTCTGTTTTTCCTCCACCTTAACCTCCCTGATGAGATCCTCGTTCTCCAGCTCTTTCCCTTCCTTCTTCTCCTCTTTATCCTTCTCCTCCTCTGTCTGTTCCTTCCAGTCCTTTATGAGACCCTCACCCTCTAACTGACACACCTTATGCTGCATCTGAGCCTCGTACTCTAGCTCCTCCTTTTCCTTCTTATACTTTACAGTCACTTGCATTGATTTTCTTTATCAAATACACAGAGTGGCAAGGCGTGCACACAGCCGCCTCCCTCGCCACTGGCTTCGGCATGCAGGGTTTGTGATGGATGTAAATGTACTTGACTGACATGCGTTGATTTTTAACCGGCTCTAACTTTCTTAACCTATGGATCAGTGCAAGTAGGGTCTGTACAACAGACCCTATCCGTGAACATGAACTGTGCGCCATTCATGACGTCCTGAGTTCACATTTGGTTATGCATATCTTATTAATGACCTCAAGTCTTGATTACCGTTTGATGCGATAGACTACTGCAATTTGACGTTAAAATGACATGGATACAATTACCATTGTCCTCTTTCAAGTATGCCTATTGCTTGTTTTGATTAAGTATTTCTCTAATTGTCATTCAGAGGACTCTATCATTTTGCATGTGGAAGCACTTGTAACTTGATCGTCAACTACTCTGATACGCTTTATTTCAGACCACGGTCTGGTCTATACCCCTGGTTTCTTCAAAAGGAAAGAAAAGCAAAGCTGATACTGGTCTCATGTCGCGTATGGATTTTCGTTTATATAATCGATTGAAATGTCCCAATACATTGATTTAAGGTCCACTGTTTTACAAACAAGCGCTTATGGATCTCGATTTTACGTTAGAAATGATTTTGGCATAGTGTTCGCAAATTCTCACTGTTTTGAGTAACATTACCAAACAAATAATCGTTTGTCACCTTTGGTCCGTCTCTAAACAATAATGCAAAAAGGTTTAAAAAGCCTACTGGCGAAAAATGGAGTGCACAAAAGTGCTCTTATTTGTGATATCGTAAAATATTGCTTAAACGCAATAATTTCCTCCTCATTAAAACCCCTGGAATTATATAGCCTACCATCTCGGAATGATTGCTGAATATTAAATTAAAGTTAGATAAGTCCGCACTGAGGGAGGCAGCACCCTATCCTCAACTTTCCCATTTTCTGTACCGGCATCAGCGCGCTCCTTTCTATTCAATGACAATGTGCCAAATCTAGGCATTTTGACAAGAGTTTCCATATGCTATATGAGGAGCTTCAGAGAGAAGAAAGGATACGGGGTGCTCTGTGATACCAAAGGTAGTTCATGTTTTACTTCAATTTCTGCTGGGATTTTAAATGCGCTTCGGAAATGTATATGCAATTTCAACATTTTAGAGAAATTGTGCATTTATCGATGTTTGCTGAGACGGTTGTGACGGAAAATGTAGGAGAAGGGAAAGAAGCAGCCTTGCCGGTTTTATATACATATTTATATAAAAATTAAAAACAAGGAGTTTGTTTTTGGTGTTTAATAAATATATATTTTAGATGTTGCCCCTTCTAAATTGGCAGATGAATGTAAGAAATTATAATTTTGCGTAAAACATACAGTCCTGTGTAATAACTTTTTTTTAGAATAGGATGGTTGGTTTGGTCTGTGTTTATTGCAGTATTGTGGATATTGGCCAGTCACCTGTATAGCCTCATGTCCTTAAACTAAAGGTGGATACCGAGTTGATTTGATTTTTCTTGATATAACATCTGCCGTTGCCACTATAGCATGTTAAACTATATATTTTTGTTCTACCTGTTATGTTTTACTGTTGGAGAATACAAACTCAATGCACACTACGGGCCTCCTCTGCACGTGTTTGTCTTTCAAAGTTTATGCATGTGCAAGGCGAACATTTTACAAGGATTGCTTAGATGATATGTTCATACAGTAGGCTATTTTGACCAGTTTTCGTGGTAGGGATAGGGTCGCACTCTGTCAGAACATGACCTCTCCAACCCCAGAGGGCGCCAGGCGTTTTCCCCAAACCTCTTATCTCATAGGAGGGATACGCTTGTGCTCATAACTTCAGTAAGTCAAACTAAAATGTGAGATATGTTTTAAAACAGCCCTGGGCCACAGGGCATGTAAATGATAACTACAGACAATGTGTGTTTTCTTGCTAAGGAAAATTGGTTGTACAATGCACGTAATGTAAACAAAGTGGCTTCTCATTAACATGCTGCTAAACATAGTTTAAAATTTAATGTAATGGGGAATTAAGTACGTATGTAATAAGGCTACCAGTAGTCTTTCAATCAAACAATTCAAGATAGGAACATATGTAATAATACTAAAATGTTATTCTACCTGATCATGTATGATAGGTTGTCACTGGAAAATCATCAGATATGACCCCGTTTCACAAACAGAGTTTCAACAGCCCCGGTGTTAAAGGAATAAAACAGATATTAACACACAGAATAAAGAGATATTCATCTGTATTTAACAGCAGATTACAAAATATTTAAATTGAGCATAATATGAGTTCAAACGGTCTTTGGGTATAGCTCGAGGAGAAGCAGCAGCAGCAAGCAGGGGAAAGGAGGGTGGAGACAGAAGCTCACAAACGTTATCAGTTTTAAATTCTTACTTTGTCTATTTTTACACAGAGTAGCAACTCAAAGCTTTGACAAGAAATCCATCAGAAGCTGCATTATGCAACAATTAGCTGCATCAATCACCATGCACAAATGTACTTGCAAAAGATGAGATCTCTTTACAAATCAATAGTTTCAAAGTCCTCGGGTCGCAGAAAACAGGTTAAACGCATGCACTCGGCGACATTTGCAAACAGTATAACAACCTTTAGTCCAACGTATTTAGTTTACAGTAAATGAGCTGTGTAGTGTGACTCTCCTCGCGTTTTCTGTCCGTCCTACGGCGGACTCCCCGCTCTTGTCCATTCCCTTGTCCTAATGAGAGCTCACATGGGGCTGGCAATAGGATTCCCCGGAGGACCAGCAGCCATGAGTCGGGGTGAAAAAGCAACGCCTCCGCTGACCATCTCTCGCCGAGCCAGAGACCGAGAGAATCTGTGACATACCAGTCCTAAGACCGGACTGAAGGACTTTGCTTCGGTGCAACCTCATTCCTGCTAGCATCCTTATCGTGAGATCCGGAAAGCTAGCTCACTCAATTCACCTCCTTCGATTTTTTCATAAAGGAGAGGCGATCTCTTGATTTTCTCCCCGATTAACATCTTGTAGGGTCTTCTCTCGATAGCGACCATTAGTTGACTTTAGACTATAGACTACCACAAGAAATCATGCAGCCAAATAAAACTTTAAGACAGAATTGCTTCCTACAGTCTCTGCATGATTTAGTTCAAAATAGATAACAGCCTATATTGCCACGCAACCGAATACCACTCTCCGTTACCTGAGGTCATAGCCTACTATATTCAGTGGTGTGGAGGCCTGAAGATGTACATTCATTCTCCAAAGTAAGCTACAGAAACAACATAGACACTGAAAAACAAAAGTTATCTTTACAGAGCAGCATCTCCTACAAATAATAGTGCATAGCGTATTCTGCAATATGTTCTCAAGAGGAGTAGTGTTTGGTTATGTTCTTTACTTTTTAAATGGCGAAAAAACACAACAAAATATCAACTATACTTATTTGTCACAGGAATGTGATTTGATGTTTTTATATCATGATATGAATTATATCATATGATTGTAGGCTACATCACCGCATTCTTTCACAGCCATAGCAGAGGCTACTATTTCCCTTATTCTATATTCAGAGTTTCCAGCTGTCATTTGAAACTGACTTTTAATGCAAAATATATTGCCGTTAACATTGACCTACATAAATGGTCTAATATAATTGTCAATTGTATTATAACATTCCAAGTTTGTTCTTTAAGTAACCCCGAGAGTCTCTGATATCAACTACAGTTATTAAAGTATGGTTGTATTCATGCGCTTCAATAAGTGAACAGAAAAAGACGCTGGTCTAAAAATCTGATACGATTTGGTGTATCATTGTAGCCTACTTTTTAAACTAAAGGTCGCTAAGGAAATTAATTAGTGATTTTAGTTGAAAATGCTGTCGCTGGTTGACCAATCTCTAATGCACGCAAACGCTGGCGTCCTCACATACGGACGCATCCCGAAGCAGAGTATCTGTTTGTTATTTTCATCTGGAGTCAAAAAGATGACTTGTGACTGAAAGTCAGGAAATAGTCATGCATGCATTGTTCAGAATGACGTTTATCAATTTCGTATAAAGCCAACCAAAAGATTTCCTCTCTGAACTAGATCATTTTGTATATCTGGCCCGTACTGCACTTCAGCTCTCCAAGTTGAAACAGCGCGTCATTTGCAATGTGGAGACTGTTGATCACCTCGCTAATTACGCCTCTCTCTCTTGCTCGCTCTCTCTCTCTCCCTCCCTCCCTTGCTCACTCCCCCTCTCTCTCTCATTCCCAGAGTGCATATCGGGAATAGACACACAAAGACATGCGCACTCAACTTAATCAGCCATTTTTTTAAACAGGGCTAAAACGATAATAATTAGCAGAATAAAGACATATCGGATTTTCATTTCCTTTCCTTCTTTCCCCAACCCCTTCACAACCTTAACAGCCAGGCAACCGTCGACACTCTCAAAACGCCCGGACCCAAAGGATCGCTTCTTCATTCTCTCGCCATTCGCATTTTTATTTTTTTCCAATAAAATTGGAGGATTATTTTTCTTTTTTTTTCATTCTGTTACTCACTTTCGCATATACTGGATGTGGTTTTCTTTACAAACGATATAGAGGAGAAGAAGCGGAGAGATCTGCGGGGGAAGAAAGTAAGTTTTTTTTTTTTTTGCTTTAACTTTTATTGAGTAGTTGGTGTTAAATTTAGGTCGACTATTGATTATCTTTCTTTGTTGATTCCGTAGAATCTTTGACATCCCCTTCTCAGATTACAGCAATAGTGAGACATTCTGAACATTTGACTAGCTTTTTAAATCTTTTGGTTTGTTTTAGACGAGTATCGCCATACTAATAAGAACAAACTGTCAGTACAGTAGGTAGACGATACAGAATGACAGCACAGTTGTGGCCAGATTCTATTTTCAAAGTTTATTTATGCTCCTATTTATGATATTTTCTGTTTCGAGTTATCACAGATGATGACATGATTTGTTTAAGAAAGACAGCTTATTGTTAATTATTAATCTTGAAGTAGAGAGGTCCGATTTCACGATCGTGTCGGTTTTATCCCTGTCGGTGAATAGTTGGACTCGGCTTTTGTACAGCTATTAGCTTGCTGGTATACTTGCTTTGATCTTGTCGTATAGTCCATTGTTGGCATTTCGATCGAGCTATCAGGCATAATGTTTTAAAACAATGCCGCTTCAAACAGGCAGCGGTCGGAGCAGAGCACACAGGCTACCCTGATAACACTTTGGCGAAACGGTGTCGCGACGTACGGAGGTGGATTCAGGCATGTGTATACGGAGCGATGGGTTTCATTCTTAGTCTATAGTCAGGAATCCTTCCATAGTAAGCCATCTACATCCAAAATATCACTCTGCATACATAGATTACCTGCTGCGTGCTAAGTAGTTTCCTTTTACCGCGGCGTGGATGTCTGTGTCGCCGAGAAAATAGACCGATAGGAGGAATACAACTCTAGCACCAGGCAGGTCCCACCGAGACAACAACTCCGGGAATTTTAAGAGTCTGCCATTGAAAATGGACTTATAAAAATACGATGTTTTCATAAGGTCATCAGTACTACTTCCCATTTTACTTCGATCCTCTTGCCGTAAGTTCCATTTTGCGTCTTATTTCCTTTTCTTGTATCATGTTCCCCGTTCAGTGAATTGTCCTTGCGGATAGTACTGTAATGCCATGGATTCGTAAACTTCTACATGTATTTGTTTTTGGGAGCCATAAGCCTAACATTGGACATGGAAAGAAAAGGGAACGTAGGGTGTCTTGGCTTTTTGGTTGATGGTTTGTGCAAGGCTGAGTCTCGGCTCCGATTGGAACGCGACAGTGACAAGGGCATCGATCGCTTGCATTGAGAGCCCAGAAAAAAAACAAGGCAGGAGGGGAACACAACACAAACCCCGGTATGTAGCGGTGTGTGTAAGGGCTCCGGTCGCGTTATCATGAGCTGGCGAGATGGCTTATTTTTGAGGATTTCCGTGGGTCTTTCCTTGTCTTTATGTTATGGATTAATCTTAATTTTTATGTTTTGTTTATTTTATAGGAAATAAGACAAACATTAAATGACCATTTATTTTGTGTTATGATTTGGCAATAGATATAGATGTACTTTATGGTGGTTTTTTGAGCTTTCGGGAAATGATTTTCTACTCGAGACCTGAATTTTATTCCAAATTTGGATTTCATTCACTATATAGTGTATTAGTGTATATCTCTAATAATAACATAATTTAATATGGCTATTATTATGATTATAATTATTATTGTTATTATTGTTGTTGTTATTATTATTATTGCCTTTTGTTATACACTGTGAATTGAGTATCCTCAAGTAGATATTTTTATATCATGCTATATATAGTGCTATGCTATAACAGTGCAAAGATTAAACTTTCCTTTGTTTTTACCTGTATATTTGTGTTGTAGTGCATATCTTGACTCTTTGCGTGATTGTAGCTTATATTACCTTGAGATGTAGCCTATCAGTAGACCGGTGGACAGTGAGCAGTATCTCAACCGCAAATAGTGTGAGATATGTTGCTGGATATGAATCAATATATTGGTTCTCAAAATAATTGAGGATGCATTGATCCACAGTCTCATTCCTTCGAACCATATCAGTGATGCATTTGTCCCTGC
>JASCIP010000061.1:5122559-5125059 GCA_034783695.1 Sardinella gibbosa | reverse complement strand
ACCCAACCCTTTCCTCGTGTGGGCATTTGCATATGCAAATCCAGTGTCTATTTCGTTAGTCTCTTTTTGGTCCTGGCTTGGTGTTGCACACGTGGAAGACAATGGCTTGTGGCCCGGGCCAAGGAAGGACGCTAGCGAGCAAGCGAGTAGCCCAGCGGCAGTCTCTCATAATTTGCCTGGGATTAATACATCAGGCCCACTCTGCTTAGGCCCTGGCACAAGAGAAGGTCAGAGCCGAGAAGAGTTTCCACAGCAACTAAAGTGCTGCACTCTTCTCTAAGCAAATTAAATAACACACTTAAAAGCCAATCTTTTTTTTTCTTGTTTGGAAAAAAAAACAAACAAACCAACAAACTCAAAATAAAACAAAAACCCATACACTCTATCTGTTGTATGTTTCTGTAATGATCTTTAGTTCTCCCTGGTTGCGAAAGATGAGGTGATACTTGATGTGAGGCTGGCTCATTAGCATTAATGTCATTTTTTTTTTTTTTTTGACAAAAATGTAAACTGATATAATTGCCTGGCAGTGTAAAGAATGGAAAGAGGCTCCTGAAAGTGTGAAAGCATCGGAAGAAGATTAGCATTGCTTTGCATAATGCTGAGCGGCCCCTGAATGGGCCGATGAATGGTTGACTGGGTGGCACACATGAAAGGAAGATGGGGAAAAATGCTGCCTCTTCCTCCTTTCTTTTAATCCGGAGGTCCTGGATCTCCCTAAAGATGTGTTTGTCGAGGACTTGAGACAACATGCGTGCCGCTCGTACATATAGGGGGTCTCCCCAGATGCCTGCAGATTTTGTCATCACGTGAAGTAATATGTATGGTAATGAGAGAGGGCGACTGGTAAATATGGGTTCCTTTTAGCCATAGTGTGCAGTGAGAGGAGGGCAGAAAATGTATGAGCGCGTTTGACGCCGAAAACATTAGATGCATTGTTCTAATGGAGACGTGTCTTCAGTGGGGAGATGGGCCAAGATTAGGGGGGAAATTCCAGATCTGTAAGTCAATTAATGGTTTTGTTGACAATGACTGTGTGCATGTTTAAAATTGGCCTTTTTGTCACTAGATGCTCTGAAATGGCACAGAGAAAAATCTGGCTTGGAGATATTAACCGGAATTTTTTTAGTTTTTGCTTTTTAATGGTGCTTTTTTTTGTTTGTTTTGTTTTGTTCCTTTTGTCGTTACTGCTTGTTCCATGGAAAACACGCTTAAAATGTAGAGATGATGAACCGATCGCTGTGACATGAGCCTCTAATGCCACTGGGGGAAGAGTAGTGTAAAGCGGCATCACTAGAATTTCTCTCTCTCTCTCTCTCTCTCTCTCTCTCTCTCTCGCTCTCTCTCTCTCTCGCTCGCTCGCTCTCATCGGCTGTATGGAAATGATCCCGTGGTGAACACAGGCAATGACAAAAGAAATGTTCCCATGTTGTTTCGTTGTTTTCCACTAGGTCAGAGTCCTCTTTTACTGACCTTTTGTGCATCATAACTAGGCTTTTTTTTCAAATGCTAATTTTTCATGGAGGAGAGGGATTGTCAGGGGACAGCGCTGCCTCTAGACAAAAGCATGCTTTTCTCTCTCCTTTTCTTTCAGCCTATTAGTTCCTTTAATGAAAAAGAAGTAAGCACTGTGTTGATTTTAAGAGACGACGCTGTCACTCTTGTAACCCTTGTACAAAAAAAAGGAAAGATGCTCTTCAAAGGGTTGTTAATGCATTTGTGCATTTTTTGGGGAGGAGGGTTGCACAGTAAAGAAGGGGGTCATGGCAATTGTCTGGTTCTGTTGAGTGTGGGCTCTGACATACTTTACCAGATGTTGATTTCCAGCTCGCTGCCAAGGGAAACTCGTATGCAGTGCAGTGTCCCTTTCACCCCGGTAGGGTCGCCTCCTCTCTGCTGGGACGCGTTTTGAAGCTTCCCCCTCCCCACCCCACCCCACCCTCCTTTTTTGGAGTAAGGAGAGACTAATAGAGTTACCGAGGCTCTGTACAAAGAGAAGATGAGGACAGCAGCGTCTTCGAATCTTTCGAAACTTTTTTTTTTTGAAAGAATACTGTTATGGGAAGGACTTGTTATCAAGAGGAAATGTAATTTTTGTCCTCACTGAAAACTTTCATTATTGAACAGAGTTATCTAAATGTTTTTGTTGCTGTTGGGTGGAGGCCAGACCGGATTGCATGTCTCCCTCTGTCAGTCCACGTCTCGTTGGGATAGGGGGATTCCCCCCCTTCCACCTCCACCTCCTCCACCACCCCCCTCCCTTCTCTCTCCATTCTCTCAAGCTCGCCCTGTTTTGCATGAGCCATTTTGCTCAGGATATTAAAATGGAAAGAAATGGATTCAGCATTTATACATGTGCATTTATTTTCCTGGAAAGGACAAGCAGGCGCTAAGGCACCGGCATGATGGAGCACGGCTGCTAATCCTTCTTCTGTGCTCCCCCTACAATCCAAATGGTTCTTGCTCCATTATTTTTTTCCATCTCTCTCTCTCTCTCTCT
>JASCIP010000061.1:4379887-4390880 GCA_034783695.1 Sardinella gibbosa | reverse complement strand
CTCCCCAATCTGCCATTTTACCCCAAACAACATTGTTAACTCATCCAGTTAGTGTTTCCCAAGGTCAGTCTGTCCTTTTACCCCAGCCAGCACTGGGGCCCCACTCACAAGTAACTGTGCTATCTCAGCCAACCATGCAACCTGTAGCCCAGCCGCAGCCAGCTCTAATATCCATGAGCCATCCCAAGCCAGTGCTGCTACCCCAGACAAAGCCACAGCCGGCCTTACTTCCACAACCTCAGTTGGCAGTGATGCCTCAGTCTGCTGTAATATCTCAACAGCAACAGTCTATGCCACCGCCACAACCCCAGCCAGCTATTTTACCCCAGCCTGCAGTCATACCACAGCCACAGCCTTCCGTTGTTGCTCAGCCACAATCAGCGATAGTCCCGCAAGCCCAGCCAGGCTTGAGTAGTCAGCGGCAGGCTGCCGTTGTGCCTATGCTTCAGACCATGCAAGTTTTGCAGGTTAATCCTGCAGGAACTACGGTTACTGCAGTGCCTGCACCTCAAAACAACAATCCAAATGTTGTCATTTTACAGCAGGCTGGATCCTGTACAGCTCAGCAAATGATTAGGGAGGATGTGAGCAGTCAGACTAACCAGACACCTTGCCAGCACATTGTTATTATTCAGGCACCAAATCAGGCGCCTCAGACACCACAAACTCACCAGACAGTAGTTCCTGCGGCTCTGCCTGTCTTACCAGGCACTACTGCCACTTCAAATGCTCTTCCTGTTAACAGTAACCAGGCTGTTTCAGGCAATCAGTTAGTACAGCTTCTTCCACAGCTGTCATCACAGGCCCCTCAGACCATCTCTATGAATGGACAGGTATTTGTTTTGCAACCAGTCAAGTCGCCTGAGAAGGGTAATAGTCTGGCTACAACAGTTTCTCCACAGATTGGCCAAACCTGCTCTAATGAAGAGCAGAACAGCTGTAATCTTACTGTCCACACCTTGGGGCCACTCACAAACCTTAACCAGACAGACTCACAGGTTACTAGTCAAAGTATTGTTCAGGTGCACACCATTGTTCCACCCTCACATGCAGTTGTGCAACCTAACTTGCCTACCACTAATCTAGCCATTAAAAACCCTGGGACAATGGCTCCGACATCCCAGGAAACTCCTGCACCACCAAAGCCACTGAGTAGTGAAGTCAAAGGGCCTGTAAAGAAAATAGGTCCTTGCAGGAAACCAGGGAGGAAACCTAAATCTGCTAGAAGTAAAGACCTTAAACGTTGTCTTCTTCCAATCGCAGCCAAGCCCACAATACAGCCTACTAAATCAGTTGATTCAGTGCAGCCACTAAAACAATCCAATGTTCCTGCAATTGCTCCAAAACCTACTCAATCAAGTTCTGCAAGTGTAACCACTGTCAGTAATGCAAACAGTATACAGAGCCCAGCGGCAGTGACCAAAAACAGCCCTGTGGTGATGAAGTCATCTGTCCCTGGAGTAAATCTTTCAGTTAGTGGAGTTCCAAGCACAAGTGGCAGTTCCTCTCAGAACATTACAGTACCAATCAGTGTCGCTGTTCCACAGTCTGTGGTTACGGTACCAAGTACCCAGTCTACAGTGGATAAGTCAACACCGGTTGCTCCACCGATCACTGATTTAAATAGTGAGAGCATTTCATTGAGTGGCCCAGCAGTGACTCCAGTAGCAGCTCTTGCTAGCTCTGCT
This sequence comes from Sardinella gibbosa, assembly GCA_034783695.1. NCBI lineage: Eukaryota > Metazoa > Chordata > Actinopteri > Clupeiformes > Clupeidae > Sardinella > Sardinella gibbosa. Next base: position 4,389,192 of record JASCIP010000061.1, on the reverse strand, counting down.
CAAAATGGAACTGTGCCGACATCTGTTGGTTTTACACAGAAAACACCAACAATTTCCAAAGAAAGTGCCAAACCAAATAGATCTGCTGATGCTACAACTTCATCTTCTTCTCTGAATAAATCAATAGACAATGGTGTGCTGATGACAAAAGACACAACTACAGTCTCTTGTGTTGACTCCATTGTGAAGCCCCCATGTCCAGCAGTCAGTGTTCAGCCTGTGAGTAGAGAATCTCCTCAGACTAAAGCTGTTTGTGTTAGCCTTTCTGTGGCCAGTATACCTTCGGCACCAAGTTACAGCTCAGTGCAGAGTTCACCATTGGTTACTTGTGTGGGCTCTACTCCTAGTAAATTGACTGCTGTCCCTCCAAGTACTGTAATGGCTCCTACCCTTCCTACAGTTAACACCTCTGCTCCAGGCGGACCAGTGATTTCAGTACAATCAAATCAGCCCTCTGCACAATGTCATGGTAAATCTACAAATTTGCTGGACTCTTCACAAACTTGCCATTCATCCTCTTTGCCTTTAATTCAAACATCTTCGTCATTGCGGTCAACCCCATCATCCGCAGTCAGCCAGATACAACCCCCTGAGCCAAGGAAAGAAGATAACACAAGTAGAACTCGGAGCCAACCTCAGGAAGTTGGTTTGGCCCCTCTACCCTCTACACAGATAACTTCTGCTGAATTGAAACTTGACTCACGAAAGGAGAAAGAGCTTGTATCTGTTGACAAGGGACATTCAATGACAGAGAGATGCCCCAGGAAAGACTCTTCCCTCGCTCCGGAAGTGTACACATTAGAGCAGGATTCTTTGGAACAACCCCTTATTTCAAACAGCCAGACAGATTCACCAATGTCAGCTGGTGGTAGGGGCTTTTCAGTTGCTTCCATGCTTCCTACTGGCCACAATATCAGTGCTGCTTCTAACAGCTTTGGGTCATTCAGTTTCACACCTGAGCAAGCAGAAATACTGGCATTGGTTACCTCTTGGGATCTACCCAAATCCCAGCCAGCCCCCAGCAGCAAAGATAGGAACCCAGAACAGCAGTTTAAGCCGAGTAAACACCCGGAACTGCCCTTAGTCAAAACCTCCTCCCAAAGCACAGTTCGATGTCCACCAGTGGAAGGAACAACAAGCCGGCAAAATAGACCATCTCACAGTGTGGCTTATTCTCAGTCTCAGTCTGCTTCGGTTGGTAGTCTTAATGTTAACAATTTAATTCGTCCTAGTTCCAGTCAGCCTTATCCTGGTTCTCCCAGTCTTGCCCAGCAAGCCTCGGTTCCCTCACCAGGAGGTCCAGCCAACTTGGTGTCCCAGCCACCCACCCCCAATCTTCCAAACTGTTCAGTATCTGGACAGCTGAATGAGTACACACCCCTCAAGAGCACCCTCATGCGTCCACATGGTGGTGGTGGTGGTGGTGGTGGTGGTGGTGGTGGTATAGCAGAACGGCACCTGAAAGAGCTACCAAAACGCCCTGCCCAGGACGATGTGATGATACCCAGTAACAAACGTCCCAAGGCCTGCCCTCCTGGCAATGTCGGACGCATGGATGTGAAGGCCGCAGACCACTCTCAAATGATTATTGGGCAGATGACCCCGAGTTCCTCAGCTGTCATGACTCGAATCAACCCAGAGACCTCCCTCTTTTCCAGCAACAGCTTCATGAGCACAGTTCTGAGACCTATGGATGGTCATTGCCCCTCTCAGATCCTCCCTCAAGATTCAAATCAGCCTGGCGTTGTGCACCTTCAACCCAGTCACACCCAGCACGCTGCCCCTCAGTCACAGCAACACATTGGAGCGAACCCTTATCTGAAGCATCAGCAACAAGAGCAGCAGAGACATCATTTGTATCAGCTTCAGCATCATCTCACACAGTCTGACAACTCCCAGGGGCAGCTTCATAACATTCATCAAAGAACAATGCAGCAGGATCAGCACGTCCACAAGAAGAGGGGAATTGTCCGTGGCGGTCAAACAGGACCCCCTGTTGGTATGCAGCAGAAACAGCATCATTTGGAGAAGAGTGCATTGCAGCAGCACCCATCATCACAGCAGCATCCCCCATCTCAGCAACATCAGCATCAACAGCAGCAGCAGCACCAACAACAGCAGCAGCAGCAGGCACATCAGCAACAGCAGCAGCAAGCACATCAGCAGCAAGCACATCAGCAGCATCAGCAGCAGCATCACCACCAACAGCAACAGCAGCAGTCCCAACAGCTCCAGCAGTCTCAGCACCAACAATCACAGCCACATCAGCAACAACAGCAGCAGCAAATTCAGCAGCAGAGTTCCCATTCCCGTCACCAACACCTTCAACAGCAGATTCAGCAGCAGCACTTTGGTGGCCGAATGCAAGAGAAGACCTGCGAGGCCCAGCCAACAGGACCAAGGACTCATCAGAACAGTCATTTGGGTCAGCAGGAGTGTCAGAGCGGGCAGGACCACAACACTGTCCAGAGACTTATGGGTTCTCGGAGTCTGGAACAGCAGTTGACTTCGCAGGCTACCAGCACCGTTTCCCGTTCATCTGACCTCACCTGTGCTCCTTCACGTCACGAGCGCCAACGTCTTTCTAGCTACTCGGCAGAGGCTCTCATTGGGAAGTCAACCTCAAGTGGGGAGCAGCGTATGGGGCTTCACCTGCAGGCTCCACGCGGTAACAATCAAGATCAGCCGGACCTGCGCTATCTGGACCGAGGGAAAGGGAATATCAGCCATAACCCTGCAAATAGGCTGCCACCTGACCACCCTGGGTCAGCTGATGTCCAGCGCATTAATGATTGCCCGCCATTTAAGACTCTGAGCAGCAGCCACCAACTTAGCAATTTTGAGGTGCAGGTGTCTCGTGCTGGGGATGCCAATAAAACTGTGCCTCCAGTGCAACGGGGACCTCAAGTGCAAGGAACCTTCCGGATGGGACCGGGTTCTGGAGGGGATGGCCGGTCACGTGTGCCCTACTCAGGCACTCATGCAGGGTCACAGGGCATGCAGATTGGGTCAGGTCTGCCTCGTGAACAAGAAGCTTGCCAGAGCTTCATGCAAAGTCTTCTGGCTCCACATCTTCCTGAGCAAACTGGACATCAAAGGTCAACTCAGTGTTGCCCTCCTGTTAGCATAGAGTATAGTTGTGTGACTGGTGCATCAGCTGGGGATTTGCAGGCTAAAGCCTCTAGTCCTAGCTTGTCTTCATCTCAAAAAGCACCTGCAATGCGCCTTGGGGAAAGCAACAAGGGACACATACCCCAGGTTAGTGGTAATTTGCATGGCCAAGGAGTTAGGCCAGGACTTCCCCATCCACCCACTCCACAGAGTAGTGCTGAACCAGGAAGAAACCCTGCCCCCTCGAGGCCCCTGTCGGCAGTCAGTCAGCGCACACGACATATTGGGCAAGAGGCTCAGAGCTCTAAGATTCGACCAGGGGAACGCCAGAGGTCAGGGACTGTAAGACCGTCAGAGCAATTTGAGTCTGAGGGCTCCCAGACGCTTCCATCCACTGGAGGTGTGATCCTTGGGCGTCCACAGACAGGAGGGGAGACGCGAAGGGGCAGCATTGTGCGCTTCATGCCTGACAGCTCACAGGTCAGCAGTGAAAACAATCTGGTATCTGACCAACACCTCTCTCAGAACTTCCCCAGCTTCCCCTTCATTGCAGAGGGAAGCATGAACCCTCCTCCACCCATAAACGCAAACTCTACTTTCATCCCCCCTGTGAGCCAGTCTGGTACGTCCCGCACCCCAGCCCTACTGCCAGTGGAACCTCAGAATACCCTGCCCTCATTCTACCCTTCCTATTCCCCAGCAGCTCATCCAAGCCTTCCAAGTGAAATCCCACTACAGTATTTCTCCAACCAAATGTTTACAAGCCCAAGTACAGACAAGAGTAGCACCGCCCCGCTCAACAACCGCTTCAGCTCCATCCTCTCCCCACCACGACCGGTTGGCTTCGCTCAAGCCAGCTTTCCTCTACTCCCAGACATGCCTCCCATGCCCATTGGCAACTCTTCAAGCATCACCCCTCACCTGCCGAACTTCAATTTGACATCGCTGTTCCCAGAAATTGCCACAGCAATGCCACCCGACGGCTCCTCAATGCCTATGTCCCCGTTGCTGTCTTTGGCCAATACATCATCCACGGACTCTAGCAAACAGACCAACCGCCCAGCTCATAACATCAGTCATATCCTTGGGCATGACGGGAGTTCTGCGGTCTAAATAACTCTTGAGACTGTTTCTTATGATTTGAGACCTAAAACAATTCAAGGGTATTTCAGGTGTTCTCATGCTGTCCCTCAGAGGGATTCTTTTTAAAGACATTTTTTCAGAAATCACCTGTAGCTAGATGGTTTGATACTGTGACGAGAGTTTAACTTTTGTGATGATCAGAGTAATGACCGTGGTATTTAATATCATGGTTGTCAGGGTTACACAAGGGCATGATATGCCATTGAACATACATGAGGCATTTTTTCCATCTGTGATGTTCGATGATTCTTTCTCCGTGTTGAAAAACGTTTGTGTACATAAATTGTTGTTTTTTTTCTTTGTTGTTACTTTCAAATGAGGATTAAGGTTTTTCATGCAAATTAGGATATCAGTGAGGCAGTTCAGTTATTTATTTAAGTTCCTAGAACGAATTGTAGATATTTGTAAATACACAAAAGTTGATTATTAAAGGTTTTCTAAGCAAAGTTTTTGTAGACTTTTTATTTGAGTATGTTAATGCAGTTGTTTGGTCACCTATATGGACATTCTGTAATTGTTAAGTTATGAGAACAAGACTAAAAACAAAAAACATTTTGAAGTGCACAGGATGAAAATGACGCTCTGCCCCGTGTTTATAGATGACCTATTTTCAAACTCAGTTTATGCCACTAGATGGCAGTCACATCCTGGAAATTAGACTCTGAGGAGGTTCTCAACACCGATACATAGCAGTTATTTGGTATTTGACTGTTTGAATAACTTAATTTATTTAGCCCTTAGCTGTTTTAGTTTCATTTTTAAACCTCTTGACAGGATTTCTCTTCATGCACCTATTTCAGGACAGCCTTTTTGAATTGTGGAAATGCATCTGATCTAAGTTCAATTAGCATTCGCTGTTTATAATCCCAACAAAGTAAAATAAACCTTAGACAGGAATTTTGTTAATTAATTACACAGCTTGATTGATTCAACAAAAACAATTAGTGTTTTGACTACACTACAGTAAAAGCCATTATGGTTTTGCAGTGAATTGTGTCACATCTACTATAGCCTGCTGTTCTCCACAAGTAAATAATTTTGCTGCATTCTCTTGAAGTATGTTATGTGTTAGGATCATCCCACCGTGACTGTGTTTCATAAGCACAGTGGGATATCTCTCGGCATCTTTTATCAATTACTGGTCTTATGACTGACACATATTTCTGAGGAACCGTCTGTTTCACAGCTGTTATTGTTTGACCTTATTGCTTTCTCTCATTTTTATGCGCTTTCACACACACAAACACTCACAAACACAAGACCGTTTTTATGTTTTCTTCAGCTTTATTTACATGCAATAGTGCTCAATAGTGCCTGTGTAACAACTGTTTCACTACAAAAAAAAAAAAAAAAAAAGAGTTATAGTTTTCAGGCTCTCCTTCATATAAAGCCTAGTTGCCCCTCCGATGAGCGTTTGGATCCTAGAACGGATCATCCCCGGATTAGGACAGCTTTCATTCCACTGTCAGAAGCCATCTGGGTGCAGTCTTGAAAGAAGACTAATACTGATGCACAAGTTGTGTCGTTCTAAAACAAATCAGTCTCTAGAGAAACAATGCTATATGATGGTGTCCAGCAGAAGTGTGAAATTGATCTCTATTCCTATCAGTAAGATGAGCTTATTCAAAGGTAGGTAAGTTTTATGTTTCCAGACAGATTCCCAGTCAGTGACATTTTCAGGCAGCTAAAGAAAAATAAATAAATAGCTACAATATATTCTCTTCTTTCATACTCTACACTACTAAAGGCCGGATGCTTGTACATTGCATACATTTGTTAATAGATTGTTAATGGTGAAAATATATAATATGTGATATTAAATTCTATGCACAACTCCTGAACACAGTAGCATTAAGCCAGAATGCCAGCCATGAAGCAACAGCACAGAGTGAACGTTTATAATAATTGCAGTTCCTCTGTAAGTGTGTGGGAGAGTCTTAACAGGATCGTATCAAAGGAGTTTCATGGAGCTCAGCTGGAAACGATTGCAAACGTCACCACTGAATCAGGAGAACACACCAGACTGATGAGATTATCGATAAGCAACCCTCTGAACTGACTGAAGGGTATTTCAGTAAGACTTCCAGTGCACTTGAGTTACTAGATAAAAATGCCCCGACCATTGAAATGAGTACATTTACATTCACTGGACAATTGACCTTTGTGAGATATCACGACTTCAAATGACAGGCTGACATTATAGATAAGGGATACGCAAACGTGCTCTTGTGAACCACAGTACAAACAATTTTCAGAATGACCTCTTCCTTAGCTGCTTATCAAATGTACATTCCACAATTTGCAGAGGTGAACATTCCGACTCTTCATCCAGCATAACAGATCTAAGTGTATATAGACTGGGTACAGCTTGATAATGCATGCCCGCCGATCAACTACAAACAAAGAGCCTATTTTCATCGTGTGTAAGAAATACAATAATGTCTTCACCACACCATCAGTACAAGCCACCATTTTGTAAAACAGAGACTCCTGCTGGAGCAGTGATCCAAAAAGTGAAAAAAAAGTGGAATGTGGCTTCAGATCAGCAATAAAACCAGCCTTTTGCTTTTGTAAAACTGCTTCGAAAATAAAAAACACAAACTGGCCACTTCATGTACTGTAGCATGGAGCAATTCCAAATGAAGGAATACAGTTATCTGAAGATGTTGCAATGTTTGCAAGTCTTGTTTTTAAGGCAGACAGGATTAATTATCAGGCATGATTACAGACAGTCCCTTTGTCCTGGTGGCTTTGTTGACCAAGAGTGACAACACAGATATATGATATAAACATAATCAACCTATACATCATAAAATCGCAGTCCTTTTTACAAACATATAAATATATAAATACATCTCTTTTATAAAAAATAAATACTCTTTTCTCTTTTTGTTCTGTGTAACAGTGTTTTTAGCCATCGGCTGTGTTCCGTGTCCCTTTTTCATCTGGCAAATGAAGGCTGTGTCTGGTGTTCGTGTCTGGCAGTAATTCGTCTTCAAAAGGCATTGTTGTGTTCGTCTCCTCCACTGGAATTGATAAAGTACTGCAAGGCAGATCTGCATGAAAACAAGATAAACAACAAATCAATGAAGTTATCAAGTTTAAATTTGTGCTTACTAATAATCACCTCTATAAACAAATGTTGTTTTTATACTGTGGAGTTATATGTATGCAGATGGACAGTTAAGTATAATTTATACAACTTATTTTTTGTTTTTACAACATTATGACTCTTAAATTGTTAAACTGAACTGTTGAACTGATTTGATTAAATGACTCACTCCCAATTAATGACTATGTTTCAGCACAATCTCAGAGTACTGGAATTCGAGTTTCGAGCCAACTATAGCGACACTGTGCAGTCGCAGGGCCCTGTGCTTATTCTGGTTCGTTCATGCCTCAGGATTGTTCAGTACCTGCTAGGATCTCGTCCTCCAGCGTGGTGGCTTCGCTGGGGCTTTTCTGCAGCTCCAGGGACTGCTGGGACCCCAGGAAGCCCAGGGTCTGAGAGGGCTGGAGGAGTTCCAGTGTGGAGACGTCAGGCACGCAGCTCTCGTCCTCCTCATGGTGAACGGGGCCACTGCGAGACAGCAAGCACATGGCACATTGGAATTGGCTTTATTTGACTCCTGTAAATACTAAAGGGACTAAAATACCTGCACTGTTTTCACTATGCTCGCTATGTGTAGAAGAATGAATAAATATTGAGGCCACACACACACACCAGATAGGCCGGCCACGTACTCACACACACAAACCACCTTATTTTACAATACAGATTACAATGCGAACACAGCAACCAAATACTGTCAAGAGCCAAGGGCTGTACTGCACCACACAAAGCCTAGACTGTGCAAAGGAATGAGTAAATGTCAAGGGTACAGTTGATATCTCCCTAGCCAGATTTGGAATCTACCAACAACCGCTGTGAGTTTCTTTACACGTCTCCCACTAACGTATCATAAATAAATGCCAATTAAAAATTACATTTGAAAGTCACTTTTCCTCAACAAAAAAGTACTTGAGTGAGGTCAAGTACTTATATATTCTCAGAGCTATATGGACTTTGAAGTCTAAAATGATAGTGAGTGAGTGAGCCCAGACCTTTAAAAAAAGATGAAAAACAAGGCAGAGGGTATACATACCCATTGGCATAGGGATAAACAGGTGCGTGCCCGTTGGGTAGGGACTGTGGAAGCAGGGTGTCACATTCCATCTCGCCTTCCTCCTGCAACATGAAAAGTCAGTAATCAGTATCGTCATGTCCATCACGGTAACCATGGAGTTTGTGAACAAGCTTTCCTGAAATTCATATGGCCATTTGCAAAGACTACTATATGACACAACATAAGTGAATGAATGGCACAGACGATACTTTGTAAATCAGCTGAAAAATACCATAAAGGTGTGTTACACTATAGATTGCTTGGAGTAATAAGACTGTGTCCGAGTGGCTAGCAATAACATTAACCTAACCAGTCTACGGAGGTAAATCGGGAGCAAAAGTCTTGTGTCCTCAGCTCAAACTCACCTGGTGCATCCCTGGTAAGGTGTGCGTGGGTACTTTGCCATTGGGGACGTATTCTCCGTTGGGGTAGATGGCATGAGCAGGTTGCAGGTGAGGGTCCAAAGGGCAGTGCCCCATTAGTGCCATGCCCTGGAGGGGCACCATGGTGTACTGGCACGAAGACACAGGAGTTGTCACTGCCGTGAAGCACAGGTCTGTGGCTTGCTCTGAGACAAGAAATCCAATTGGATTATTAGTATTGTTTTAAAAAACAATTCTACTTAGTTATGACTATTCACTGGCCCAAAAAAAAACAATAGTATAAATGATTACAGTATCAATGCTAGAGCGAGTGGCTAGCTAGAATGAGTGTCTGTCTACTAATTGAAGTATGGCAAACACGGCCACTGAAACACTCAAACAACTAAATAGAATTGTGATCGCTTCAGTTTTCTTATATCTTTAACCGTCATCAAACTTCTATCTCGGTTCTCATGCTCATGGGGTATCCCTTCAGTGACTGACGATGTCTGGTAAGGGGGAC
>JASCIP010000061.1:4311609-4321947 GCA_034783695.1 Sardinella gibbosa | reverse complement strand
CAGGAACAGAAAAGATGGATTTGATCCTAATCTGTAATCTACACTAGTATGACACAAGTACAGTATGGTCCACAGTAGTCTAATCCATGATTGCAGATGAGTGTTAATATGTAAACATTGCTTAAATATTACAGATATATTACATGTTTACATAATGATTACTTTCAAAATAATCTTACATCTATAGACGCTGGTTTTCTGTACAGGCTGTTCTTCAGGATTTACATAATGTGCATACCGGAATGTCTGTGTGTGTCTGTGCCTATTGACTGTAAAGCCATTGTTGCAGGTTTGTGTATACGAAGATGGTGTGGTCATTGTGTTACCATGATGGTCCCAATGCCTCCCCCACCACTGGAGCGCAGGTACCGCTGCTCCTTGGTCTTCATGTCCAGGAGGACCAGCAGGTTCCCCGCCACAAAGACCAGCATGCGCTCATCCAGCACCTGCAAATTAGCTCGGCGCTCGCAGTCATATCCAAACGAATGACTATGCCACAGTCAAGGAGGATTTTTTTTTTTACAAAAAGTAAGAGTCAAGTTCACTGTTATGATAATGCTACGGAATTTATTCAATGGCTGCTGGAGACTTTTAAGGCTATATTCACACTAACAAAGTAGCCCACTACTAATATTGATCTATATAGCAATGCAATTTAGAAAATCTAAAAGGATAAAAAAGATATGTTGTAGGCAACTGTACTCAACCAAGACACATGAAAACATCTGCATGGCTTATTTTATCAGATTTCATGTTTTCATTTATGTCATGGTCATCACCAGATGTCCAAGCAACCGAAGGATACGACAAGTGCAGTAAGTTCTCTGGGATGTCAGAGTCTGTGGTGATGACAGGCCTCGAGCAGATCTTCTCATAGTCATAGTACATGTCAACAGGGATTTCAGCTGCCTCTGGCTTCTCCTCTTGTTCTTCTCCATCAGTTTCTCCAGTCTTGCTTTCTTTCATGGGAAGACACATAAGCTACATTACATTAACTGAATAGATAATAGAACTGACTGTCTCACAGAAACTTGTAAGCTACCTTTAAACCAAGCAACGCTGTCAAATTTTGTATGGAGACTGTGTGCTGTAACTAAGACCTATGAAAGAATATTCTGCAGCACAATGAAATGGGCAGCAGAAAACAGCAGAGAAATATTCAAACTTAGCTAGCTGTCACAACATTTGAAAGCCACTTTGTAGGTTTTACAAAACTGCCACCTAAAAGTTAACTGATAACTGTCACGCAATGTTGTAAAACTTCTATTTCACACGTAACAACGTTGGCTCTTTAAGAAATAAGGCTGCCAAGTATTGAACACATTTTGGCAACTGCAAATACTTTCTTGAAACATTACCGTGTGCGCTAGGTGTGTCTGTTTTCTCCTCTGAAGTCTCCATCTTCGTTTGTCTATTGTTGCCAAGCAACGCGGAACACGGCACTTGATCGCGCAGTGCCTGCTGGTTGTTGTAGTTTGATGGTTACTCGGTAAATTTGGTGGAATGTACGCGGAGAGGCATGTGAACCGCGAATACAAGTTGGAAAGGGGTTGGGGATTGTGAAGTTGACCGATGTGACTGTAAGATAATTCAGAGGTAGGCCTCTCGATACATTTTACTTTTTTGTAAAGTATATAACATGTTTCACATGACTGCTTTCCCGTTTTGAAGGGGAACGTGATTGATTGTCGACAACAAGGAAGCAAGCAAAACAAGTCAGCATGTTTTAATCCAAAAAGTTTTTCATTTTAAAATGGTGCAGTGACTTTACATGGTCCTTGTCGTGTTTTTGACTTTCTCTCGGCGGCAAGTATTTGATATCAAGTTGTTTGCACAAGTTAATTGCCGTAGTCAGTCGAGCCAGCGCCTTCACCACCTGCATTAGTCTGTAGCTTGCTATGTAGTTGACCCAGAGACACTTACATCATTTGGCTTCTAAATTATGCTTTATGTATTTCATTTCTAAGGAATGGAGGTAAAGACACTCCGATGATGAATTTCCTAGGAAGGAATAAACATTCAGGTGTGTATACATGTTCAACACTTCTGCATTCCCTTTGTTTTAAGATTATTTTCTATAGCCTATGTCAGTATGAGTTTTTCAACAGAAGCAGAATATTAGAGTATGGCAAAGATTAGTGTTTTATATAATGTATCTACCCAGTATACATAAAGTAGTTGGGGGTAGTGTACTTGAATAATGTTTACACCACTGCTGGCATGCCCTGATGACTTCCCTATAATTTATACAGAGGATCCAGGAATGAAGCAGACTGTCAAGGCTCATCTCTTGGCTTCCCAGGAACTGCTGGTTGAGTCCATTTACAACATTGCCCCTTTGCTGGACTGTGCCCTGGCCTGCGGGCTGTTGTCCCAGGACAACTACTATGAGGTGAGGGCAGAGAGGACACCAACCAGTAGAGCCCGTAAGCTGCTTGAGGTGGTGCATGCCCAGATGGATGAACAGGGTGCCTCCTGCTTCCTGGAGTGCTTGAAACGGTGTGAGCATCACTACCCTCGCCTTCGCTCATGGCTCAGCCATAAAGCAGGTACACAACTGCACTTTGCACACAAACTAGGTCTGAAAGAACAGTTGTGTTTTTCTTTTGAGTCTTTTATCAACACAAATACTTTGTACATTGTTTATAAATATTAATAATTCATGTTCCTGCATTATCCATCCAGATATCCTGCGTGGACCAACAGGTATGTCTATATCTGGAAATAATCAACTGTGGTTTACATTAATGTATACATTAGTCCATGTCCTAAATGAATGTCAGAGCATTACCTGTGAGTCTTTTGTCTGTGGTATACTCACACAGAGTGCCAGCTTCAAGCCCAGTGCAGTGTTCTATGTGCCCGCCTGGGCCACTCTGTCCTGCCCGTGTCCCTGGCACTGTTCTCTACTGGCATCATCACCCAGTTTGAGCTGGACCAGGTCCAGTCAGCAACCACCCTCTACCAGCAAGCCCAGAAGCTGCTGACTGTTTGTCTGTCCAAGGGAGAGAGTGCCTGCAAGGCCTTCTACAGTGCCCTGAACAACGAGGATGAGTGCCTGGCAGACGAGATCAGGAGTATGTAATAGTACTTTAATATTCACTGATTTTGCTGAATTCAGATATTTTGTTTTGACCTTCTTTAAGTTGCTTTTAAATCATTGGATCGATACATGCATTCATAAAGTGTTTTAATGAGAAATAAACTGTTTCAACTATTTTATTTGACATGCTATTATTGGTCCTATCTTGCTTTGGCAAATATCCAATATTGTCAGTAAAATCTGTTGGCTGTTGTAGGATCATCATAAACCATAAAGACGGTCTTTTACCGGATGCCTGCCGGCTCTGATGATTAATCGTAATACTCTGATTTTAGCTGGTGCTTTGCCTGAAACTCCTCCTGTTCTGTCAGTGGAAAGTGAATCTGATGTCGCCAGAGTCGCAATAGCGGTTGAAGAGACCAGTGCTGCTACTGTAGAGGCTGAGTCTCAGTCAGGTAACAAACATGTCATAATTCACATATAATACAAACATACTGTATGTTTTCCCTTCTAAATGCTACCTGTGCAACACCTATGGTCCACATATTTGAAATTAAGATTACAAGACATGCACAGTATATAGATAAATATTGTATTGTGTATGGATACACCACTTATCTGGGTCACTGGTGTAGAGTTAAACCACACAGTTCCGAATTAAGTCGCTTCTATTGTTTTACGTTCCACGCCCTTTATGCCCCTGTTTACACATACTATACTATTTTAAGAAGCACTCCAGGAAGTGCTGGGCTATCTAGGTGTTGTGAGTGGAGACGCCAGGCTGAATGTCTGTGAGCTGGGGGTCATACTGGGTCTGCCCCGCTGGTCGGTCAGGGAGGCCCTGCTGGAGGAGATAAGGGTTGGGGATGGAGCTCAGCTGGAGGCAATGGTGAACCTCTTTCTCCAGAAGACCCAAGATGCTTCACTTTTGCTCCAGAGAGTCCAGCAGTGTAATGTTCAGAGTGAGTATTCCTGTTTAACATTGGTGGGTGTGGAAGTATAAATACTTCATTTAATGGATACATTAACATTTATTTTATTTACCAAATCTATTTATTCAAAGTGATACAAAGACGATAAAACACAATGTACACTGATTTTATCAGTGATTTTCCTCTTTGAGACTTGAACACCTCACCCTTTGTTATCTGTTCTGTTGGCCCCAATAACACACAAAAAGATAACTATTGGTTGGACAGACTCTGAACTCAGTCAGTGTATGTATTTAGCATGGATTTAGCATGTTGTGACTGAACACTATGTATCACTGAATGACCATGTGGTCACCTCTACCCTATTTACAGGAGTACAGCTCTCAGAGAGGGGTTGCCTATTGCTCAAGCTGCTTCAGGAAGCTGAGGCACTTCTCCATTGCAGGGACTTCCTGTGCGGCGAGGGCCAAGCCTGTGTCGGGGACTGCAAAGACACAGTGGAGACCATCTTCAGGTTTCTGCTATGGGACTGCATGGCACAGGTCCTGGAGGTGCCCATCTCAGAGCCAGATAGGACCGTGCTGGAATATGTTGCGGAGTTAAGGCTCGGGGACATAGTGGATGCTTCCCTGCTCCAAGAGTTGGAGGAATGCCTGAGAGATGGCGAAGCTGTGGCGTTAGGACAGAGTGTGCGAGTGCTGGCCCAGATCATACGAGACCTTCACCCTCTACAGGACTGTCTTCACTTTTCCCTTTCCCAAGGTGGGACGTATTCCTGCCACCCATGGAAAATTCGCAGGATCACACGCTTCCGTGGTCTGCTGGCTCGTGTCATCCGCAAAGTGGGTGGACGTAGTGGGCTCTCACACTCTACTGAGGAGTTAGACCCCGATGTGCGGTCGCTCGGCAGATTGCACAGAGAGGTCTGTGTGAGAGTGGGGAGGTTGTTGGAGCGAGTGTGGCCAGAGGGGGGCTCTACTGAGCTTCAGGATGACTCAGAGGCTGCCATTACACAGCATCTCAAAGTCGCTCTATCCAAGGAGGCCTTCAGGCCAGAGGCCTTTGATGCTGGGGTGAAACACCGTTTACTGGGGATGCTGGAGTTCAGCCCTGAACGGCTGGCACAGACGTCTCTAATGCAGATTCACCTAGAGACACTTGCTGGGTTTGAGTGCTACCTGCAGCAAGGTGAGCACCACGGCTTCAAGTCTGCTGTCGAATCCGTGCAAATGCTTGGAGGGTCACAGCTCAGTTTTATTGAGCACATCCGTGGTCCGGTTGCCATTGACAACGGCATGGAAGAAGTATATCGTTTTGTGACATCAGAGCCAACCTCATTCCTGGTGAGGATTTGTTGCCGTGGCTACGAAAGGGAGAGTTTGTTTGAGGTGTGCGAGCCGCGGTGCATTCGTCTTTCTCACCCTGACGAGGAAACTTTACAGGGTGTACAAGGGTTCACAGGGGGGACAGTTTTAGCTGAAGAGGGAAGCTGTGTGTGGGTGAGAGAGGATGGCCTGGGCTGGAGGGATGAACTACAGGTTGTAGTGCAAAGAAACAATTTGCAACTGAATGACCAGGGATGCTGCTTCAAGGTCAGCAGTCATACATCAGAATGTGAAGTCAAGTTCATCTATAAAATCGGACGGATATCAGCACATGCTGTGTCAAACTGTGATGTCCTGTAATTTTGCATATACTCACTGGACCTAGTTGGGAACTACCAGTAATAATCATGTAATGCCAAAAAATGTTCTGCACATTTATACCTTGCCTCTTCCTTTCTACAAGTGAAAGTTGAAGAAAAATGCGGTGTGTGTTTGTGGAGTTTGCCTCAGCATTTCCTGTGTGTGAATATCAACACCACAAAACAGGAACACTGATTTCACTGTTACTCACTTCACTATTTTACCCCACTTGTGACTTTTCCCCCACTGCAGTTAGCTGTGGTTCCCACCATTGTGTCTTACATTCATGTTAACATTACTTAAACTAAATGAACTAACTAAATATCAAATCGCCTTATGTTCCTATGAAAGGTGGGCAATGTTAACCTATTCATAAAAATGTAACATGTTTTCTGACAAGAGTGGGGGGTACCTAGTCTCCCATTACTTTTTGGGTTTTGATTTAAATATAAAAAAGCATCTGTAATATAAAAAAACAAACACATATCAATGTCCATTGTTGCCTAACCTACCTTTAAGCCTTTAAATGTTGTAACACAAATAATTACAAAAGGATACATAAATATTGATTTTTGTTTCTGTATTTAATAACTTAATTGTCATACATTTACATTTAATGTAAAAAAGCACACAACTGCATTGCAATAAAAAAACTGAAACTAAAGGCTCAGGCACCCTTCATTATTGAAAGATAAAAAGCCACAGGCAGAGCACAACACTACTGCATGAAAGGAATGTGGCACACTGTGTTAGTAGTACGTGGCGTCCTGCTATGTTACTGAACATGAGTAGATAGTGCAAACCAGCCGTCTCCCCTTCGCCTCTCCACCTGCGTGACACATAAAGAGAGAGGGTAGAACATCACCACAGGGGTTCTACATGGGTTCTACCCATGATTCAGAACTTTGTGAGCTCCTAATAGTTACTTAATATGTACTCAAAATATCTCCAAAGTTTGATGTCTGCCACACTTTTCATTCATTTAGTCCCAATCACAGAGATTTGTGTTGTTTTCCCATACTCAAAAATATTTCGTCATCAATTGTTTCGGAAGTGCTTTTTATTCTCAATAATGTCATTGAGAGGTGAGCCATATCCTTACCGGAGGTCTTGGCCTTTGGTTATCATCTGCAATGAGATTTTGTGGTGAGATTCCAGCAGACCTGAAAGGAAGTTATTTTAGTAATGGTCCTGATGATCATGCAATGACGACATGACTTTATGAAAGTGCATCCCTTACCTTCTGCTCCCATTACTGGATTGAGAGCAGGAGTCCCTTTCAGGCACAGGCATGGCCACCTCTGGAGTCCTTCTTGAAATAACTGCAAAAGAGAGGGAGAATATGGGTGCTTTCCAATTGCGAAGGCTAACAATTCACTTAAGCATGATGCAAATAGGAATTGTACTGCTTTAAACCAGTGCTGCTACCTCAAGATGAACACACCCCATTTTAGCCAGAGAGCCTAGATTCAGGAAGACTAGAACAGTCTAGTCAAAGTCGCTCTAAGGCCTAGCATAAAAACACTAGGGGACAGGGACATACCCTGTTTAGTACATTTGACTAACTTGCTAATAGGCCTCTGTTAAGTCAGCACCATGAAGAAAATAACAACACAATCCATGAAAAAAGCCATCTTTGCAGTGAACATGCATCCTAGTTGCAGATGTCTCACTCACTCTACCATCATTTAAAATATACAAACATATTCTCTCCCAGACACACACACACACACACACACACACACACAAACCTGAGGCAGGGCTTTCTGACTCTGAGCGGACTGGTATGGGGGAGATGCAGGGGGACACAAGCATAGAGGAATTCTGCCTCTGCTGGTCGATGAGCTCCAACAGCTTGCTCCGTGCTGCTGCACTCTGCCTACTCAACTCCAGGAGGCGCTCTTCCATATTCGTCACAGTGTGCTGCGCAGACTGAGCACTGTGGATCACCTGCACACGAGACAACAGCACAGGGCAAGTTTTCAAAGGTGAATTGCAGTATACCTACATATTGTATATAATGGTACCTAAATCAGTGAATGAGGGTTTAGTGATTCGGTTTTGGTAGTTTGTGGTTTGTACCTGTTGCATTTGCAGCTGATGTCCTGAGGGTGGCGGTATTGTCGGTGTCGACAGGGTGGCTGGTGAGGATCTGCCAGAAGTTTGCCCTCTAGAGGCATACGATCCAGCTGGAGCTTCCACTGGCCTGTGTTCCAGCTGACCCCGCATCTGGGCATTCTGTAGGGCAAGCTCGACGATCTGGGCCTGCACGGCATTTTGGGAAGGCAGGTGGAGGCCGAGGGTGGGGTCCATCAGTGAGGCGGGTCGGGGCAGACTGGCAAAGGAGCAGGGTGAGGAACGGTCCAGGTCCTCCCGTGAGCCACGGTGACTTCCAGCCACGGAAGAGGCCTCATACTGCAGCCGCACAGCACGGGCTCGTGCTGTAGAGAGAGAGGCAACGCAGAGACTCCTTACAAACTCCTTAATAGTTGGACATTCTTTAGCCCTAGGCAGTTGGGTCAGCCCCTTGAGTCGTGGAACTGCCCAAGGTTTCTTTCTATCATTAACTAAATCCTATATAAGGGAGTTTTTCCTTGCCCCTGGTGCTCTTGGGTGCTCCTGCTATAAGGCGCCTTGAGACATTGCTTTGTATAAGGCGCTGTACAAATAAAATTAAATTGAATTGAATTGAAAACTCACAGACTTAAATGCACATCGTTCACGCTAATATAAGATCGCAGCGGTTTAGGGGTGTCCTGCTATCAAAACCTGAAGTGTGTGAGGGATAAGTTCCCCCCCTTTTGAGCCCTTTCATAAAGTCAGCATTTCATGCAGACTTTGCTAAAGGGAATTACCCACAGTTTGTGGAGTGGTGATGTGAAACACTTTAGAGGCATGGAATTGTCAAAACAAAAAAAAGCACATATACACAAATGACCAAATACCAAGAAATGGAAGCATGGTTATAACACCATTTTGGTGTTGTTAACTGGATGATTTATAACAGGTCTATTGTATAATTCTACAACCAGCAAGGTGAGCACTCACAGCCTGTCAAACTCATTCACTAAACATGCGTTAGCTAAGTCCCTGAGGGCTCAGGGCTTTTTAGTCCACAGGGAGGACACTGAAACTCAGCCACTGAGTCATGTCCTGACTGAAATGGGAACATGACAACCCTCACGTCCACCCCACTGCTGACTCACAAGACCAAAGCAGACCTGCCAACCTTGGAAAAAATGTATGAGTACTAATCCTCACGGCCCATCGGTTCAGCAATGACATGAAAACATTTTTGTCTGTAATAATAAGACTAGCTACTGGCAAACGGGACCCTGCAAATGGAACTGCTAGGCAAGAAAATACTTAGACAGTATCTGACAAAAAAAAAAAAAAAAAAAAAATCAAATCAATCAATCAATCAATCAAATCAATCAATCAGTATCTCTTATAGTCTCACCTCCTGCACCACTGCTGGACGGGGCCAGGCTGTCCCTCTGGCGGGGAGGAGAGAGCAGCACTGCGGGGGAGATGGGCTGAGGTTCAGGTGGGAGCTTCACTGGGTGCTGAGGGGGGGCTGCCAACACTGGATAAGACAAGACAATAGCAATTTCACCAGACAGGCAAAATGAAACAAATGAATTATAAAGCAATTAAACCAGAGATGGTAAAAGCGGGAAATCCCCCTTCATGCAGACCAAAGTCGAGCCCTCATACCAGAGAGGGTAAAATCGAAGTGAGAGGAGCCAACGTCCGTTAAATTCCGTGTTCTATTTTTGCAAGGGGAGGGGGGCAAAATCCCCCTTTATGCAGACCAAAGTCGAGCCCTCATTCGCTAATACAGAAAATCGGATAAAAGTTTATATTGTGACGTCCCGATTTATGCAGACCAGAACTATTCACGTTTGCTCCCGTTGTAACGTATTGTGTTGTTCTGTCTTGATCAATATTCCATAATCTTTGCTCATATGCTGATAAAGAAGATCACTGAAAAGTTTATATTGTGAAATTATGTGACACTCCTACCATTAATGTTTGCTCCCATTGTAACGTATTGTGATGCTCTATCTTGGTCAGTATTCAGTGATCTTAGATTAAACTTTTTTTTCCCCCACTGGGGCTGTTAGACAGTATGCCAGTCTGAAACAATCAGACAGTACGGATAGTATGAATTTTTCCCCATGAGAAAGAGAACAACTATTAAGTTCTATATTCTATTCCTAAGGCTAATGATGCTGGTAAATCTAGAAATTTGTTGGAAATACATTCAAATACACCAGATGATTTCATACTGGCAGTGTTGGATCTGCTTCAGGATGTGTATTGAACTTTAGATATCAAAAGTGGTAAGGTGAACTGAAGTTGAAGGATGAGGTGTCTTAAATCTGTCTCATGTTGAGCCGACAACAAAGAACAAGCTTTGACACTGCTTCAAGAGAATTCAACATATTGAACCGGTCAAAAATGAGTCAAAAGATGTCATGCACAGCAGACAGATTGGAGCTACAGAAGCTCACCAACTGACCAGATGCTAATAAACATTAGATCATCAGCTCAATGTATGTGAGCCCTTAAAAGGATACGCCACCTAATTTCGGGAAATTGCTCATCTGTAGTCAACCCCTAGTTGAACATGGAAATACATAGTATTTTTTCTCTATGTGTCTGTAATGCCTAG
>JASCIP010000061.1:2863939-2875001 GCA_034783695.1 Sardinella gibbosa | reverse complement strand
CTCCCCGTTGTGTGATTGGTTCCCAAATTCATGCGAAAATTTTGGCCATGGTCTCCAGGCTGCCGTGCAGTTCGGAAGGAGCGTGCAAGGCAGCATGGGTATTCCCAGGCTAGTTGTCAGTGATAAAAGTATTTGAAATTATCATGATTCCTTAATGTCTTGTGATATATCAGCGCTATTTTATGATTAATTTACATCTATTTATTACATAAGGTCTTGGTGGTAAGTGGTGGTTGTGTAAGTTGTTTGCCTGGCTTTCGCGACAAAAAGCTCATACAAGCTTAGTCTGGTTCATGTAGCCTACTAACCAACTTCTGAGAGGTAGAATCTAATGTTGACTTGTTCAGCTGGTATTCTTCAACCTGGAGTAAAAGCTCCTTTGATTGGTGCCAGAAAATTTGGGACAGGAAATATAATAAATAGGCTGCTTGGCCATACTAACTGACTGTGCAAAATTTTTTGTACAGCTTCATATGCTTCATAAGTTGGTTATGGGCAAGCCCAGGCTTGAACACAGACTATGCAGTTTAAAGTAAATAGCCTAATATAAGGTAAAATAAATAAAGCCTACAATTAGTTAAGTAATGACATTGATGTATACACAAATTAACAAAATATGAACACATTTATCTTAATGTTGAGTTTTTTTTTGTTTTTTGTTTTTTAATAGCAGGCCATATCCATAAGGAGTCTTTGACTGGTGGAAGTTCACTAGTCAAATGTAGGCGCAGACATGTAGTCCAGAAACAATAAGGGACTGTCATGCTTTATTACTTAGGCAATCTTTTATTAGGTCGGGTAACGTTATAGACTACAAAATCCGCCCCATCATCAAAGAGTAGCCTATTTTCAGGAGCTATAACCCCAATTAAGGTGGTTGTTAGGGCCTTGACTAACTGGCTATTTCAGAGGCCCCTCCAGATAACTTACCAATAGCTTACGCTTCTAAATCATTCCCAATCTTCATTAGGCCTACGACATAAAAATATCAATCATAATCATTAAATCATGTTTTCAGGCGGCTCGATGGCGTCTGGTAACCCTAAAGTAGCCTACACAGATAACGTGTCAGAGAGTGCAAGTGTTTGGTCAGTTGATTGTTGTAATCCAGTTGACATTTCAACGATCGGCTACTGTACATTTAAAAACACCAAGAAGCTTCAAAGGCAGTTGTGTTGTTGTATTCCTTGTCAAAGTTAAAACGTAACCTAAAGCATTATTTGCCACAGGTTGAAATGCCCCATCAAGAGCACCAACAAGCGTTTTCTTCTCAACACTATACGCTCCACGGCTCTCCAGCGACACCCTGGTGGTCAGTCGAGGGCGCGCTCTCCAGTCGAAAGAGGGCGAAGCGAGGAATCTGGGCGTGAAAGGACTGGAGGCACACGCCACCGAGAGGGCAAAGAGCGCAGTCATAAACGAGACTCCAGCAGAGAACATTCGCCTTCCCGACGCCAGTCTTCCCATAGACATTCGCACTCCTCTAAAGGCAGCTCGCGGAAACCCTACCGGTCACACAGAATGCGTTCGCGCTCTCCTGTTCACAACAGAGACACGCCCTCAGCTGTCAAACAGCCCTCTGACGGGTGAACTTGTAAATTATGTTTTTGTGCTTTTCTTTTTAACATTATTTGTGATGCAGAAGGGAACGTTTGTAGAAACTTTGCCAGGCCCTCCTGGCACACGTGTTTGAGCAAGGAGGATGTAGGAAGTTCAGGTAACGTGTTAATGTTGTTCCACAGCATTATGTCCAACTTTTGTATTAAACACTTGCTTTTTGGGATAGGCTATGTCAGATCACAATAGCGTCTCATGGGAAGTGTTTTGGACCTGGAGATTAACCAAAAACACGATTTTTTTCCATTTAGCCTACCAGTGTCAGCTGCAGATTCAATGAACGACCGAGGGGGATTAAAAATGTAGTTTTCTCAGTTTTCCAACAGAGAGCGCTAATCAATTCAAACATCTGAACTTTTGGACTGATATTAGTTTATTTGTTTGTTTGTTTGTTTATTTAGGATCACTGACTTGACTTTTTTGTTGATGTATCCATAGCTTAATTTTTCGATTAATAAAAAAATGGTTTACCATGATGCACCAAGAGGGAACTGCAAGGTCGGTGGTTAACCGTTGTGCCCCTCCTCAAGGCAGCCCAGTTGGCACACTGGATGTGATTGATGGTGAATTCATTTCTGCTCTTGGGACGACTTATATTCCAATTAAAATGCCATTATAATTCCTTTGTCGTTACATACTGTTGGCGATGTTTGCTTAAGCACAGGCTGTCGCCACTGAGTAAGCTTATTTTATCGCATCAGCCTGTGGCTGACATATCCTATTTATGTCCTGTTTGTTAAAGAACCTTTGTCATAGCAAACGTAGGGAAATGCCCTGGTTTCCTTTCACCCGTGTCGCTTATTCACTTTTCAGTTGCTTTAAGCAGAATCTTCAAGCAATTATAGTTGGTTATTGAAATCATGTTTATGCTTTTAGGGTCTTTATTTGCAAAGGTTCTGCCCGCCATCGCCAGAGTTACTTAACTCTTACACACAGCCTTGACAAATAGGCCTACACGTTAACGCTTTTATTCTCCAGACGGCGACAGGCCGGGTTGTAGTTCTCGGTTGTTAATTGGGCACTGTATCATATCAAAATGCATTTTACTTGCTATCTGATTTTATGTCTCAGTGCTTTAAATTCAGAGTTTCCGTAGGAACGGGGCAATGCAACATCATGTATCACTTAAAACCATTATGCCAATTGAGCGCTAGACGGAACTTCTCGTTAACTGATTCACGCTTCATAAATCCCGTTGTGCACAGCAAATACTGAGAAAATAGTATCAGTTAACAGTTTCCTTCCTTTTCAAACTAAAGTCTCATATAAACACCATTAAGGCTGGTTACATGCACTAATCTCTGTGAACTGGGTTTACTTGAACTATCATGGAGAGTTTGAGGCCCATTAAGATATTGTAGAAAGTGCCATATAAATTTTGAAGTGGTTCTGACAAACAGCGAAAGACTATTTGTCTATTGTTACATTTTCCCTGCATGCAATTTTACAGAAGAACATCCATTAAAGAGGGAAAGTGTTTGCTCTAAAAGGAGCACGACATTTGGTCATGCTAAAAGGAAAAGCTTTCAAAAGCTTTTGCTGACATCCCCGTTATAGGCGCTTTCATGAATTATAGTCTACTCCTGCAGCTGTCACAAAAACAAGCGCAAAATAGGCAACAAAACTTAAAACGTCGATAAAATTGCAGAAGAATGCCATATCTATAGTATTATTCCATTATAGGTAGGCTATTTGCCAAAGTTCACCTTTAGGTCTGTTGTTTTTATAGATGGAAAAAATATGCAACTTTTGCCAATCTTATGTATGACCAGGTAAATTTGTTGAGTAATAAAGAAAAAACATCAAAACAGCGCATGAAGTGCAAAAATGTGCGCAAGTGTTTTTGTACTGCCCGACTTTGTTGCCTACGCGTGTCTTTAGGTTAAGTGAGCGCGCTGCTCCACACTGCATGATAATTAGTTTACACCAGACTTCTCTCTTTATTTAACCACGAGGGAGATTGTTTAATGGACCGCAGTAAGTTTGACTAATGGCTGTACAGCAAAGAAAATGTGTGAGACTGAGTGAGGAGGGAGAGGCAACTAATGATGCTGGCCCTATAGGCAAAAAAAATACATATTTCTGAGGTGAGCTAGACCTATATTGGTTGGCTACAGTTGTGTTTTTTAAGTTACAAAATAGGCTACTAAGCAAATTAATGCAAAACTCCAGGCCAGCTTGATCAGCAACGTTTTATTAGTTGATGACACCCTGTTACGCACAGGCGTAAAATACCTTTCCGTTTCCATACAACATCTACATCTGATTTTGTTAACTTGAGTCAACTCTATGCGTGCCAAATCGATTCATTTGCTATCGGTAAAGCGTTGATAAGAGACCTATATAACAGAATTGTATTGACATGGATGCACAGCAGGGCAATAGGTCTCACTCTGGCTTTTTTCCCAACGATAATAGTCACGCTGTGGTGGTCTAACCTGGACCCAAATCCGCGAGCCCACAGGATCAAGATTAAAGTTGTTGACAGTGGACATTGACAGAGAGCTCTCCTTTCCTCACTTGGGGACCAGACTCTGTAGATTCCCTCGCTCACCTGTCGCCGAGTCCGGGGACAACCGCAGGTGTATCTGCGATACTCGCCTGCAAACAGTTGAGATGTTTGCTGAGGGCATTGATTTCTCACATGGTCAATTCTGTTCAATTATTGTCGGACCACGGGGCAGCCCGCAGGAGACGCCAATAGAGACTACCTGAGAGGAGTTGGCGTTTTGTGTAAACAGTGAAACCAATAGTTGGGAGCAGTGGGGTCACATGGTGACAGAGACACACCTATGAGGGCCTAGAGCGGCGCCGGGCATAGGTAGGCTAGATAGAGCAGCGGAACAGCGCTGAGCAGGATTGATTTACATGTGCACCTGTGCGGTTCGGAATCCCTGGACCTCGGCAACCATGAATCGGGAAGACCATTTCTACCCATCTCCGCAGCTCTACAAAGACCCCTGTCCCTACCAGAGACCCCAGAGCGAGGACTACAGCCAGAGCCCGCCGCCGTGTCTCTACATGGCCAGACAGAGTCAGCCGGTCTATGCCTCGCCCTCCGTGGGCACCCTCGATCAGACGAGCCTGCCTGATATTTCTTCATACAGCATACCCATGCGAGAAGACCCCGTCGTCCACCACCTGCAGCACCCTCAGGCCCCGGCGACCCATCTGCAGCCAGTGGGAGGCTATGGAGACCCACCTGACCTCTGCGTTGACCGGAACAGATACCACTTACCTTTTCCTTGGATGAAATCCACAAAGTCTCATGCACATACTTGGAAAGGACAATGGGCAGGTAAAATTATTATATATATTAATATATTATTTTGGTAAACTTAGGCCTATACGCTCCATGTAGGCTTAAATGACAAAGGTAAAACCTGTGTGTGTTTAAGTGTGTATACCTGTTCAATATTGTTCATGTGTAAGTGTGTAAGAATTGTAGATGGAAATTATCATACATAGGCCTACTTTAACATTACACACACACACACACACACACACACACACACACGCACACACAAAAATATTTCTTCGAAGGTACCCTATTTGTTATTGAAAGTTAATAAGCCAAGCCTTTTTTCGGCCTTGTCATTTTGAATCTGGTGGTGGGGGGGACCTAAATAACACACATGTAGGCCTATCGGCCGTCATTATTAAGCAATCTGTGGCCTATCTGTTTTGGGTGGGTTTATATTTGCATTGTACTGGTAAAAATTCTAAGTCAGAGAGGTCAAATGCCTACTTCTCCCCATATCAACCACAATGTTTTGTGAGCTTATCCGGAACGAGTGTCGTTTAAATGCTTTATCTCAAGTCTACCCATTCACATCGCCAAGGACTGTATGCCTGAAATGGGATTGTTTGCGCAAATGTAAAAATATAATTTCGGACACTTTTGCGACGCCGTTGTTTTGAGTGGAACACATTGGTAACAATTATGCGCGATAAAAACCTATCCTCTCTGATACACTGCGAATAAATCATAGTTGACTTAATATAATTATTGTCGTTTATGCTGGCTGTTTGAAAACAAACGTCTCATAGAGGCCCCTTTTTTACACAGGCAAAATTTCAAAAGGGTATTTAGTTTTTAAGTAAAACAGTAAAACAACTAATATAATTTATTGTAAAAGCATGCCTCTTATGTTGCTTTGGAAAATGAACTTAATTAGAATGTGGCATAACCAAATAAGTTCGGGTTTACCAATTCCAACAACGATTGAGTTGGACCATTTTAAGTTGATTCAGCTTCTATTTGTAGGCCTAGTCTTTTATGACACTAGGCTTTCAGTTTTCTTACTCGGCAACTTCATGGGCAAAAATATTTGCAGATTTGCAGTTATCAAGGTCCGTTGGCAAATTGAAAACGTCAGTGTGAGAACAATATTTGGCAGAAATAATCAGGTGAAATTACACAGCACTGCCGCAATTCTTTACTTACTTACGCCTACAACCCCTTCTGTGGCATATAGGCCGTCAACACGCGTCCACACATGATGAAAAACTGGAAAGGCCTGGTGCATTTATTGTTCTGAATAATTGAAATAGTAAATCTGGTGTGCCCTAAACGATTGGTTTACTGTTAAAACTGTTACTAAATGTTATAGATGAACTGGCAGTGTTAAATGGAATTGATGTGTTCACATCGTTAAGCTTTGGTAGGCTACGATTTGAGTAATCTTGGTGACGAAACACTCCCAAACACTTTCAATCATAATTAGTGTCCGTTCGGCCCAGACTTAGAGATTAGATTTAAACTAAGTTTTTTTTGTCCAATGAAGAAAATGTCTGATTTGATAGACAGAGGTTTTAATCGGATTCTGTGATGTATTTCACAAATAGGCCTACACATGTACTACTAATTTGCCTATTCTTTTACTGTGTATACAAAAAAACATGTCAGAATATATGCAGGAAAAACCTGGTATGAGTCTGACACAAGTTAGTTTACTTTTGTTTGTCCCTGGGGACGTTCCACAGGTCCTTATATGGTGGAAGTAGAGGAGAACAAGAGGACGCGGACGGCCTACACGCGCGCTCAGCTACTGGAACTCGAGAAGGAATTCCTCTTCAACAAGTACATCTCGCGGCCAAGGCGCGTGGAGCTGGCATTGACGCTCAGCCTCACCGAGAGACACATCAAGATCTGGTTCCAGAATCGTCGCATGAAGTGGAAGAAAGAGGAGGACAAGAGACGGGCAAGGGCGGGGGATCCCGAACAGGACTCTTCCATTACCTCTGGAGACCTGAAGGACGAGCCTTGCGCGCCGGCGCCACCTGCAACACCATCATCGCCGTTGCATGGCTTGGGCTCCTCCGCTACCCGTGACGCAGCGTAATAGCGCTCCAGAGTGCACTGGACATAGACTAATGAACTGTGTTCTGACACACACGCTAATCTACCACACCATAGGGTGCCATCTGATGAAAACTACATGCTGGTGTGCTATGCGTGACTTAACCTGTCTCTGGGGAGTTTGACATTTTTCCAATCAGGTGACTTTTGGCCAGGACTTAACCATAGAGAAACCTTCGATCTCTTTGCTACACTGTATGTATTGACGGCAGTGGGCAGTGTACTTTTAGCCATGCAAACAGGAGAAAAGTCCTGAAATGTTTATTCTGGATTTAAACGTCTCAAAAAAGAACACAGCACTTCGCTCTTCTTGTATGGAACCAGTAAATACCCTCCAGACGACAAAAAGTAGGCTAACATCCTTTTGAACCTGTAATGTAACCTAATTTTGTTTACACATTACAGTGACTCTTAATATTTGTATTTAAATATTCTATCAAAATAGGCCTATTTCATGCCACATATTTAAAATATTTCATTAATCTAATAAAATGTATTTGCGCATTGAGGTCGTTCATTTGTATCTGGAATGTCACTATGTTCAACCTACTGGAATCACACTTCACGCATTTAATCAACATCCATCTACCAAACTTTATTGCTGACATTGACAAAGACCTATTTGCAGAGAAGGTAATCAAGTTTCCCAAAGCCGTCTAACTTACATTTCATTCGACTCTGGCGTGACCGCTAGACATTGCAATTTCAGGTACATGATTCTATCTTTGAGGGTAGGCCTGGAGAATGGAGAACGATAGTTATAGTTTATGTTGAGTATCAGACAACACAAGATTGCGAAGCCGCAGACTACAAATCTTTTTCACTTCATCAATGGCGCACTCCCTCTCCTTTGCTAGATCGTTCCGTGAGCGCTCGGATAGCATGTGCAGAATGGATGCTTTGTTGTTCATTTTGGCACATATGATAAATGGGAAGCCGAAACGCCTCTTATAGTCGTTATTGAGCCGGTACATCCTCGTGATCTCCTCGGCATTCAATGCGGCCATACCAGCCTGGCTCTGCTCCTCCTGTGACTCGCGGGTTAACGTCCCTCTCTGGAGGTCCCTGCCCGCCAGGTCAGGATGACATCTGAGGATGCCCTCTTTACCTGTGCTCGAGACATACACATGATCAACTACGTTGCAAAATTCCTACATTTTAAAATGTCCGTCACATATCTCCATCAGGCTAGAATATTTTGACCTCGACATGCCTTTAGAAACTGTGTGATGTCTGTGTCGACTAAAAGTGTGGCCATGGGATAAGCATAGGCTAATTACGCATGGGATAATAATAAGGATAAAAAATAAAGCCAATTTCAAACCTGATTCCGGGAGCTTGTCGATGAATTCATCAATACGGGCCTCTAATTCTGCCAAGTTCGCAAACGGACGGTATGACCATATCGCGGCCGCTATCAGAGGACTTTTCTCAATAACGTTTCCAAACGTATCCACAAAATCTTCATAAGACAGAGAATTAACACTGTTTATGTCCATGATTCAGCTACTGGGATCACTACCGGCTACAACTTAAAAACCTGAAGCGCTGACCAAAAAGGTCACCATCCACCCCATGATCAAGGGGCGAGTAAACAAGTGATGCAACAACGTCAGACAAAGATTACCGCAGTTTGTGAAAAATGAAGACTACTCTCTGAAAGTAGGTAAACTGAGCCTAAAATATAATACACCTATTGTACTATTTCGGTGTCCAAAATACTGGATATGAACATCAGTCGTGTTTTAGTATTCACATATTTTTTTTCCTTTTTTAAAAAATGTGTTTTCCTGCTCGCACATATACAGTAGGCACTGGCACATGTCAGCTCGTAAACATCCTATCTTACCACACACTTATTCCAACCACTGACTGATTATTCTGATCAACACTTCCACCAGCTAGGCATGTAGTCAGGTAGGCGTGTATGAGAGGACTCTGAAGCCCTGATGCGTGGCGCCATCTGGTGGCATTATTCTGTCACCAGTCGAATCTGTTCTGCACTATTGACATTGCCTCACAGACTTTCTGCAATAGGCCTATTTTTAGACAATCAAGGCTACCAGAAGTTTAAAATCTTCTAAAAGGTTAAGGTGGACTACTAGATCCTGCATGATGACTCTTCTGTTGACGTTCCACATAAACTCCAATATACCAAACAAAACATTACTCTCAAATTCACACTACTAAATCAACTTTGCTCATGGCCTTCTACTCATATGTACATGCTGACTAACCCCCACACCCTCCCCTGACCATCTTGTTGGTGTTTGGCTGAAACATGTTTCGTTATGTTTTGTTGCACAGCCTGTGTCCCTAGTGTTTGTTTGAGGTTTACAACCTGTGTTGTCTCTAGACACTGGACTTTTTCACAATGTCTTCAGGGGACAGGCAGCAAGCTGATCAAGGGGTGATGAAATTGCAAGATCTCATAGCCTAACCCTTTAATGCAGCCAAATAAAGAAGAGTATAATTAAGGCAATGTAACAGTGTAACTCTCACAAAGTGTCTTGTAGCATTTTTGTAGAGGAACAAGAGTAGGCTAAGCCGTAGTTTAGGCTAAGTTTAGCCTAAGTAAATTGGACAACTAGGGGTATGACAATTGTAAGCTACCACATTGCTCAGAAGAGAAAATTATAACTTTGTCTGAGTAAAAATAGGACCCTGGAAAAGAAGCAAAGTCTGTGAATGGCCTGATGTACAGAATAAAAAGGTTGCCTGGAGGGATTTGTGGCTTATAATGCTAACTGTCTTGGCATTGTTAGACCCACTTAGCCCCATTGTCAAAGAATTCTTACATTTTGACGCCTTCATCAGGCTCATTGCTTGTGTCCCTCGGGTTGACATGTTGGAATGATTAAACACCTGAGGTGCAGCACCATCCAGTGTTTGTGCCAGATAGTTAATTTAGAGTGCTCCTTAAAAAAAAGTTAACCTAATTGAACACATCAGTTATGGTGAAGTTTTGTAGGCTACCATAAAATCTGTATTTCTCTTGGTAACAGTTTCTGTCACTGCTGATGTCCATGGTTCAGCAAAGGGTCACTGTGGGCCACCACTTACACTAAATAGCCTACCTGAAGGGCTGACTTCAAGGCCACCGCCCACCCAATGGTCACAGGTAGATTAAACAAGTGAGTGCCATACAAATACAACAGTAGTTTGTGAAATATGTAGGCTATTATTAAAATGTTTTATGAAGATATAATTCTTCCATGTTTTAATTTCCGCACTGATCTCTGAGTCTCAAACCCTTCCTTCATTCCCCACTGTCTTCGCCAATCACCACTCATTCAATACCAAGTTTCATTTCAGGTTCTGATTCCATAGATGGACTAAACAATGCTTGAACATTCTATCTTGGTCCCCATCTACTTCCTGTTACATTAACATTACATACAGTAAAATGTTAAACAGGGAGTCCTGGGGGACCAGCTTTGGATGCTTCAGATTCCAACACCCTCCTATGTAAAACCAACCCCAAAGAAAACAGACAAACATAGTGTCATGTTTATTTGGAATCACGCATTCAAAATGAAGGAGTGATTTGGTGGGAGTGTAAAGTGTCCAGTGTCCCATTAAAGGCTTGTGTCTATATTCAAGAATCAATCACTGTTGCGTTGTTGTGGAAAAAATGTAAGAAGTGTTAGTATGCTATAGGCCCAACCAAAATGATTTCCCCCTGATCTTGATGGAGGTGAGTAAATAAGTGATGAAACAGACTGTAGGCCTACATACTGCACACTACT
The DNA here is from genome assembly GCA_034783695.1 of Sardinella gibbosa. Lineage (NCBI taxonomy): Eukaryota > Metazoa > Chordata > Actinopteri > Clupeiformes > Clupeidae > Sardinella > Sardinella gibbosa. The sequence continues at coordinate 2,864,273 of JASCIP010000061.1, read as the reverse complement.
GTAACCTGCAACACAGTAGTCTTTTCCATATCAATAATACAAGTGGAATTTCTCATTTTCTTGCCCATAGCAATTTTTGAAAGTATTTCTGTGCACTGAAGAGTGTTCTTTGGTAGCCTGGGAATACCCATGCTGCCGTGCACTCGTTCCAAACTGCACGGCAGCCTGGAGACTGAAAACAGCAAGTGCATGACAAATGTAGTAAAAAGATATGAGGATATGTGTTGGGTTTTTTTTTTCATTATGTGATGCTAAATAAAAGCATGAATGTGAGCCCAACTTGTTCTGTGAGGCATTTCTTCCAAAATGATGGTAGTGGGGTAAGATGCCATCA